>ML811368.1:120431-148775 GCA_009831015.1 Picea engelmannii | reverse complement strand
TAAGGAAGTTTTGTTGGGTTTTCTTCCCCTAGAGGGTTTCCCAGGATAAATGTTGTGTCTCTTGTGATTGTGTATTTCTCAGTGATCTTGTATTATGCTATTGTTATCTATTGAAATGCAAAGAACTATAATAATGGCTTAATTAACACTCCCCTCCGAGGATCTCTAGGACGGTTGTTGAGTCTAAGTCCACAATACTCTATTAAAGTCATGTCATTATGGAACTCTGGCCCCAGGGCTTCATACTCTCTCCTGTAATCAACAATATCCTTTGCATGTGTGGGCGGTCTCTGTGCTACTGGATGCTGTGCTGCTACTGGCAGTTCCCTTTGAAAGCTAGGGAATAGTGGTCTGGGATTCCTACTCGATGATGTGTAAGTGCGAGTAGGTGAATGGGGTCTACTACCCACCCTTGAGTTCCCATGTGCTGCATGGAGTACATTTCCTACTGGAATGTTCCCTGTAGCCAATCTATCTGCCATATGTGCCAAAGACTGAGTCATGGCCCGTTGACTGATCACTAAATTGTTAAGAACCTGCATGAAGGCCGCTTTTGGGTCCATGGGTGCTTTGCCACTACCTTCTGGCCTTTCGTATCTATCTCACATCCTCTCTTTGCCTTAAACTCTGCCTCACGCTCTGCCCTTCTTTTTGCTTCCCGCTGTGCCTCTTCCTCTTCCTTTGAACTGTGAGGAAAGGGGGGATAATCTGATCTTGGTCCTCTCCTCTCTGTGCCTGCTGTAAGTGACGAATTCGTCACCTATATGCTCACACCCCCCTGGGTTCTCTACTGAACTCATGGAAACTTTAGTGACCAGCTGGCAGGATTAAAGCTCTGATACCTCTGTAATATCCCTAGATCCACAGATCTGGATATTAACCTCAACTGCTGACTATCTGCTGCCAAAACTGTTACTCTTTGGGATTTTGGATGCGGTTTAGGGTTTTTGATTGAGTTTCAATAGCTCTGAGCTTTATGCGAAGCTTGCATGTTTGTTTGTTTGAGTAGAATGGCTTGTTTATATATTTTGATTAAGTAGTCAATTACAAACAATTGCATGCATGTACAAAAATTCACTCACAACTGCATGCATGTAAATAATAATCAAATAGTTTCAGATAGATCAGATAATGAATGGATCTATGCTGGAAATACAAAGATATAAACTAGAAAAGTACCAGAAACTACATGCGATGATAGATCGATGCATGCAAGGCCTGAAAGATGACATGCAAGCTGGTCGGATGCCATGCATGTGGAAAACTGTTGCATGCATGAGGAACTACCGCATGCAAGGTGGATCTGCTGGATTCCACCGTCGGAAACTGATGGAAACTGGTTCACTGGATGTGCCTTGATCCAAGCTCAACTGGGTCGGAAGGATCCGCTGATCTGCTAAGTCCCCAAGGCTGGCGACCTTCTTCCACTGTCGGAATCTGCTATAAACTGTCTCAAAAGAGGCGCCCTACCTCCTCCTCCAATGGGTCGGGAGAAATCTGGCTCAATGTCTCCCTGGATGAGAAGATCTGATAAACTGTACTATCTTCGTTGCCGGTAAACCCACTGCAAACCCCCACTTCTTGAATATGACGCCCTCGTGGCTAGGATGCTCAGAAATCTGCTCTTGATGGTTCAATGGAAGCACCTTGCCCTGATCTCAACTGGGTTTGAAGGGCTAAGATTCGCTAGGCTTCTTCAGGTGATGCGACCTTCTTTGTGACTGATTCCCTCCTCTGGAATCCACGCTGAAACTGCTGTAGACCTGTGATGAAGCAATGGAAAACCAGTATGACTTTCCCAATTGGCTAGAGTGTGTCTCTCAACACCGAATCCAATCAATTGGTGTCTTCCTCTTGGAATCCACAATCCTCCACTGATTCGCCTGAACCCGTGTGTTTTCTCCTCTGAGATCAATTATCAAATCATAATCCGCAATAATGAGGGATTAAGTTGTTTTTCTCCTTCATATACTCTCCCAACCCTAATTCTTCGTTGACCTCTATAATTAGCTCATTTCACTTAAGCAACTTCTATATTTAGCTTTATACTCCTTAAGTCACTTAAAATTAGCTTTTCTCACTTTTCACTTAAGGTCACTTTCGAAATATAACGTTCCCTAGTGAAATGACATCAAATGACCCTTTTCCCCTATTTCTTCCTGGCTATAGTCTAAAAGGGGATGTTTAGACTACTAAGCCCTCCTCTCTGGAGCTCCTACTAGAAAAGGGACATTACAAATTATGTTCTCTCCAATACAATATATGGCTGTAACAACCTCAAATCTGCATACCAATATATATCAGATAGCCAGGAATGCCCTCCTGAGCCAAAGCTAGCTTCCAACCTTTTATCTTCAAGATAAGTACATAATTATCATACACAACAACAACTACAACATTAAACTTCAATACATCAATAATAAAATCTATAATACTTATCTGTTCAGAAATTGTCCACCAACTAGCTGCAAAAGAAGGACATTCCACCCAACCATAGGCTCTTTGCTGCACCAGTTCTCTCTGCAATAGAAGCCATCCCCAAGCCGAGGCTATGAATCCACAATGGGTACACTCTTACTATGGTTGGCTTTGTTTTCTCTTCTCACAACCCAATTCCTAGGCTCATAGTCATTAATTACACATATAACAATTCCCAATCCACAACCCTCTTCCCCATTAGCTTGCACAACCCAAGGAATGGGATTCCCTTCTCTGCTCAACAATCCTTCAGGCTATCCCACTTCCCTCCAAGGCTCCTTTACAAGCTAGCCAGGAAATCTCATTGCTGGGATTCCAGGGAATTATTAGCTGTAACTAATTCCCTCAAAGACAACCATTGTCATTCTGTATAGACACAAATATCACTTAATTCATGGTTGTAGATTTCATAGTTTGAATTCAGTATACTTAACAGTTTGCTCAAGAACAATTTCCCTGATTCCCCAAACAAAGGACAATTCGTAGGGTGAATTTCCAATTTATGATAAGTTCAACTCTCTGATAATTGAATTGAAGTTAACCTTCAAACTCCCCTCTCGAACCTTCAAAACCAAACAACCACAATAATTCACTTGCATGGCAAAGGTAAAGCTTTTATTTGCATGGCATGAAGGGGCCACGTATCTCCTTCATGCACTAATCCCCCCCAAGGCTTAATTAAAATGTAATTAGCTAATGATCTAGGGACATAATTGAGTTTTATAAGACTTTGGGTTAAATCCCCTTACCAAGGTCCTTTTCCTTAGCCCACTTAAGCCCCCTTGTATTTCCCCCCTTGTGGAGTCATAGCTCCCCTTGTTTTGTCCTCCTCTTCTGTAGCTAGTGATGTACTTTTTTATTAACATTCAATGTTCTGTTACAAATTACATTTGCTGGCTTATAACCATTCATCATGTACATACACAACATTGAACCGTGGATCGAAACTTGGGTATTACAGAAGGTAGAGATGCAGAGTAAACTTTATGATTTTGATTTTGAATTCATTTTTGGGAATCTTTATGTGGAATGTACATATGCATACAACGAATGTAATTTTGTTTTTATTTAATGAAATTATGATTTTTTTCCAAAGAATATATATATGTGTGTGTGTGTGTGTGTGTGTGTGTGTAACAAAAACAATGAATGGTGAAACAAAACTAGCTTATTGCATAAATATCAACTTTTACCATTTCTTAAGTTGTTTTGTTTATAGCACTACCTTTTTGGAATTCAATCTCCCGTTCCTTTTTCCAAGCACGATGATGTTTTAAGTCTAGAATCTTATGTATATAACCATGCTAAGCATTATCCTAGAGTTTTATGGAAATGTGCTAAGTCCCCTTAGAATTTATTTATTTTTCCAGTTATTAAATTTTTTCCCGTAAGACGGAATTTTTTAATTGTAATTTGAAGTTGTATTAAAAAAATGGTACTAGGAGGCATTATATGCCTTGGGGGTGCTCATTTTTGAACCTAGAGCACCCACTTTACCTAAGTACCCACTTTTGCGAGTAAAATTAGTGATTTTAATCACTAAAAAGGTAATTTTACTCTCAAAAGCCAAAAAAGACATAAAAAATCAGAAATGCTAAATTTTAACAAAGTTGTCAGAAACATGTTTTTAGTGAAATAAGGCCTAAAAGACTATGTGACAGCCAAAGGGAAGCAAGGGGAAGCATCTGTTGGTTGGAGACTTAAGTCAAAAGGCATCCACCTAAGTTTTATGGCATGTGGTCAAAGAGGGGGTGCACCCCTCTCAAGCGGTGGCGCATTCTAAGAGTGGGCAGCCTACCTTTTGAAAGGTGGTGCCCCTCTATCTCCCTCCTCCTTTCCAAGTGGCGACTTATTGAGTGTGGGGAGAGGTGGCAGCCATCTCCCTCACACTTGACAGCCATCCTCTCACATGTGGCGCGCCCTCCTTCTCCAAGTGGTGCACCCCCTCGCTTGATCTCCCTTCTTCTCTTGCTATAAATAAAGCATCCTCTCCCATTGCCAAAGCTAGTTAGAGCTATTGGAAGGATTGTTATTGTAATATCATTATTTTTGGAATAAAAGATTTTGGAGGCTATTTTTGATGATCAAGCTTCATGTGTGGATCTCATTTGTCCATTGTGTGCCAATTTGTGAGGTATTGTGTTCTGTTTTTCTTGCTTAATTGTTAGATTGTGGTCTTCAAGTGGAGTTGCCTCCAAGAAGGGTAAGATTAGAAAAGCTAGGTTGCTTTATAATCTTGTTGTTTTCTTGTATATTAATATTCTATGTTGCATATCCATTTTGGTTAATGTTTATGCTTTCTTAAGATTTCTTATGCAAGTAACACTATTCTACTAATAGTTTTTTGGCAAGAAATATCTAAGTGTGCAGGATCTCATAACTTGAAGAGGAGGATAGGCATTGTTGCAATCTCTTCTCCTTCAAGCTTTCAAGAAAGACAAAAAGACCCTCTTTGATCCATCAAGAAGACCCCACATTGCTCAAAGTTCCAAGGATTTGAAGATCTTCCTTTTTCCCTTTCTCAATACATTATTATTTCTTTGGTTACATTAAAGATCTTATATGCGAATCATTTGAATCTGATTTAAAGCTTAAAGATATTAGTTTTTATTTTGCATATATAGGAAAAGCTAGATCTATTTTTGCATCTAAAAATTTACTTTTTAAAGCGTAAGATCTAGAGTAGGAAAAGAGCTAGCTTTGTCAATTTTCTCTTCTAAATTCATAAAGGATAAAGATAAGTCTCTTTTTCTAGGTGATTCATTTACATATTTATCATTTTAGTGCTTGTAATTTGCTCCCTTAAACCAACAACAAAAGATCCTAAGGAAGCAAACTTTCCAGCGTGATTCCTTAGATCTTTTTTCGTAATTTTCAATAAAGTTTAACTTAGAAAATTTTGGGCTTTTTATTACTAACACCCCAAGACACTTTTAAAGTGTTTTTGGGCATATTGTACCTTGGTTTGATTGCTGTTTTGTGCAGGTTTGCGGAAAAAAAGGGGATATGCTGCCCAAATCTCTAAGATTAGGAACTTCCAAGACCCCCAAAACTACCTTGCACCTTTGGGAAAAATTGTAAAAGCCTAAATTTCGTTTTCGATCCATTATATAAGGATCCAAACTCCCTTAGAAGGAGATCATTGTAACCAAAATAATAAAAGAGTGGGCTATATAGCGCCCCAGTTTCGTTTCCCCCAGGGGGGTAGTGTCTTGTGGCGTGACTGGGTTTTGCTCTAAGTTCTTTTCATTTTTGCCTTCATAACTAAAAGGATAAAACATAATCAATAATCTTTAGTCTAGTTTCATTTCAATCAAATTTTGCATAATAATCACAATCTTAGATTAGTTTCCCTTTTTTGCAAAGTAGAACACTAGTTGCTAGTTTAGTTTTCTTTTCTGCAATTTCAAAGTTGGCAAATAAACTGTCCCCTTGGATCCTTGCAAGAGGCTGGTCAGTGAGGACTTAGTAATTAGAAAACATTTTCATTTCAACAATTTTACTTTCTTGTTTAAAATAAACCATCCCCTCAGTTCCCAGGGTTGTTCCTAACCCTTCCAGTTGTGAGCTTGTCTCGATCTTCTGGGAGTAAGTTCCATACACGCCGGGTTGGTCGGTGTGGAGTAGTAATAATAAGACAATCTCAAAAGAGGACTATTGCTTGGTTTAAAGAACTGCCTAGGAGTGTGCGAAGTTTCACTGAATACCTTGGGCTCGTTCTCCTCAGTGTTGGACCTCTGTCACCTCTAGTGGGCTTGTTGGTGAAACCATTGGGTTTCGACAAGTTCTCAACAAATCTTTGAGCTAAAGGGATAACCTCTCTAGAGGCCAAATTTAGTTTAGCTTGGTTTACTTTCACAATCTCATTAATTTACTTTCAAAAGACAATCTAATAAAACACGCATTCAACAACTGCCCACGATACTTTTAAGGTGCTGGTCTCATTTCACACTATACAAAGCCATTTGCTTCAAGTACTTTTATTTCTCAAGCATTTGTTATTTATCTTGAAGTATTTCCTTATTTACTTGCATCTTGTTATCTCAAGTATCCTTTTTATGCAAGTACTTCTTTATGTATATTGTGGTGGTTGATTGATATATGCTCTTAGAGTAGATTTATTTACATATTGTCTTTTGCAATAAACTCCTAGATTTATTTCTTGTACTTAGATTAATTCAGGCCATAGATTATTTTCTTTAGGGACTAACCCCCCTTGGCTTCGCTAGGAGTTGGCCTAGACGGAGGAGTTGAGGATTAGGTGACAACACCTTAACTCTAACTTGCCCCCAAGGACACACCAAGTGGATTGAAGATTTCTTCCACTTTACCTAGGTGTGTATAAAGGCAACAACATTTTTGGCACCGTTGCCGGGGATAAATCTTTCTATTCTCGGAATACGACCTTGTTTTCCTTTTTGTTTTACTTAGTTTTTTGATGCTTGTTGTTTATCACAAATAGACTCCATCATCTGGCGACTCCACTAAATTCCAATTTGACTAAGTATTCTACAAGAAGGAATTCAGAAGGCTTAGTTGACTTCATTCCTGAACCTGAACAGGTTTATAGGAGGAGGTTATCTAAAGCCTCTTCTCGTAGAATTCTTAGTCATTTAGGATTCGAGTCCATTTCTGATATTCACTTGCCCTTTGCTAGTAATAGTTTTATTTCATAAATGGCTATATATGATCCTTGTGATTTTTCTAATATAAATGGATATCCTCATGCAATTCCAGAAAAAAACAATTGAAAAATTACCTAGTTTTTAAGGGAATAATGCTATTAGTGCTAAAGTTCATGTTAAGTCTTTTATGAGATGCATTAATAAATGGTGTGCTGCACATGATTATGAAGATGTCAAAATGAAACTATTTGTTTTATCCTGAGAAGACGATGCTTCAGACTGGTATGGAGATTGTCCAAACAACAAAACATTGAAAGATCTTCTAGATGCCTTCATCGAGAAATGGGGGGAGAAAAGAGATCACCATCACTTGTTAGTTGCCCTCAACACAATAAAGAAGATTGAAAATGAAACTATGGAAGAGTTTAATAAGAAGTTCAATGAATTGGTTTCAAGCTTGCATATAGACATCAAGCTTCCTGATAATGCTATCTTTATTTATTACATTGAGACATTTGGTGGTGAAATGAGATATCAGTTAAGAGATAAGGAACCCACCAACCTCAAAATTTCTCAAGTGACAACCATAAAAATGGATAAGAATATGCAAGCATCAGGGAAATCAAATATTCCAGGGTTTACAAGGGGTGGTTCTTTTAGGCAGTCGGAGTCCAAAGAAAAAACAACAACTCCTGATAATAAAGATCCTACTTATGACCCTTTAAAGGCCATAACAAAAATGGTAAAAAGAATGGAGGCCGCCCATGCAACTCAACTTAGTGCCTTGCAAAATAGGTTGATAGCTATGGAGAGGTCCCAAAATAACAGATTCCAACCTAGGCCTAACACTGAAAACTGGCAAAAGAAAGGCCCTCCTCAAGACCAAAGGCCACCCAATCAGTTGGAATCAAATAATGTGGTAAATGAAGAAATACTAGACTCTTGCAGAGCATGTGAAGACTTTCAAGAATAGTCTACCTGCCCAGTCTTTTGCCAGATAAATGAGCAAGGCTTGCCTCAAACAAGCAATTTTGAGGGACACTCAAGAAACTCTATTCACATAAACAATTTTGTCGAAGCTCACCCCTTATCAATGGATTATTGGATCCAAATGCAAGAAAGAAGTGAGCAAGCCAATGAGGTGGTTGAAGAGTATGACAATGTTACAAAGTTGTATGGAAAAAAGCCCACAAATGAGCAGGAAATGGCCAGGCATAAGGAATAGTCTACCAACGAAAAGGGAAGGATGGTCCAAACAAGTCTCAAACAAACTTTTCTAAGGTAATTACTCCTCCAACTACTGATCTAACTATAGATTTAGGTAATTGGATTTCAAATGCAAAAGTTTTGGTTCCAGTATCAGATCTCCTCAAAATTCCTTCACAAAAGGAAAAACTTCTCAAAGCAATAAATGCTCCAAGTGATAAAATTATTGTCAAAAATCAAGAAGAGAAGGAGCATCTTGAAGATCCTCTAGTTGTTTTGACTAGCAGAGATAGAACCAAAGAAGAAAATCCTCCTTTCTTTGTGTCCTTAGAAATAAATGATCAATGGTTGCATAGTTGTATTTATGATTCTGGTGCGTCATCCAACATTATTACTAAGGGGATCGTGCAAAGTTTAGGTCTTAAAGTTACAAGACCTTATTAGAATGTGTGTGCCATGGATTCCAGAGAAATCGAAACCCATGGAATCATCATAGATTTGCCTGTCAAGTTAGCTTTCTACCTAGAGTGTGCCTTTAAGATGGATGTGCTTGTAATTGATTTTCCTGACGCTTGTAGAATACTTCTTTGTAGAAAATGGGGAGCCAACATGGGAGGGTACTTAAATATGGATCTAACCTATGCAACTATCCCTTACCCTCCTCCATCAACTGAACATTTTAGGATCTATAGAGAACATAAAGAAAGTATCACATTGAGGATCCCAAAGAGCCTATGAATGAATTCATTTGCCAAATGCCTGACATGGGAGATTTTTCAATATGTTCAAACTTCCTAGCACTAGCTGAAGAAAAGTTTAAGGATGAAAAGATAAGTAATAAAGCTTGGAAGATGAACTTTGATGGTGCATGTTCAAGGTCAGGAAAAGTGGTAGGGATTGTTCTAGTTTCACCAACAGTAAAGTCATACAATTTTGCATTCAGACTAGAGTTTGATGCAACCAATAATGTGGCTGAGTATGATGCACTTTTACTTGGTTTGGAAATTGCTAAAGACACGGGGGTTAAAATTTTAAATATCAAAGGTGATTTAGACTTGTTGATTCTTTAGGTAAAAAATAAGTATGCATGCAAAAGTGAGAGGTTGAAAAGATACATAAATATCATCTCGGATACTATAGAACTTTTTGATGCTACAGACCTCATTTCAATCCCTAGGGAACATAACAACGTGGCAGATAGCTTGGCAGTAACAACTTCAACCCTCCAACCCTTAGAAGATTGTTAAATGGTAAAGGAAAGTTGGAGATAATCTTTAGGCGTTCAGTTCTGGATAATGTTGATCACTGGTAGGTTTTCAGAGATGATGAACAAATCTTAAGATTCATTCATAATGTTAAGGAATTCTCCGGTTTCAATGTCAGCTACAAAGAGTAAGGAAAATATTATATTGAGGAAGAAACCCCATAAAAAATCCAGTTCCTAGAGGAATAATAGCTTTAGAAAAGATCTTTGACAGGCATGACATGCATAAAAAGAAAAAAGAAGTAATAAAGCCTGACAGTTACATTGAAATAAACATTGGGATAGAGGAAGTCCCAAGGTTCATAAAAATCAGAAAAGGTACTTCTGAAAAGGAAAAAAAGGAATTAATAAGTCTTGTCCATGAGTATAGGGATGTATTTGCTTTCACTTATATGAACTCAAAGCTTATAAAGAGGATGTGTTTCAACATACTATCCCCCTCAAAGAAGACACAAAACCTTTCCGACAAAAACTTAGGCAAATAAATCCTAAGTTAGCACCATTGGTTAAGCTGAACTTAAAAAGATGTTGGATGTTGGATGTTGGCATCATTGCTCCAACAAGGCATTCTTCATGGTGTTCTAACTTAGTGGTAGTTAGAAAGAAAAATCGGGGATAAGACTATGCAGTGACTTTAGAAATCTAAATCTAGCATGCATTAAAGATAACTACCCCTTACCCAACATGGAAACTCTATTGCAAAGGGTTACTGGGTCCAAAATAATGTCCATGTTGGACGGCTTCTCTGGTTATAATCAAGTGTTGGTGAGGAAGGAGGATCGAAATAAAACAACCTTCACCACACCATGGGGCACATTTAAGTACCTAAGAATGCATTTTGGCTTATTAAACGCAGGTGCTATCTTTTAGAGGGCCATAGATTTTGCCTTAAAGGAATTAATGGGAAAAATCATTGAAATCTATCAAGATGATCTAACCGTTTTCTCAAAGGAAAGATCAAATCATGTGGGTCATCTTAGGCAGGTGTTTGAAAGATGTCGAAAATATGGCATCTCCTTGAATCCGGCTAAGTCAATTTTGGGTGTTGATGAAGGCAAGTTGCTAGGTCATATCATTGCAAAGGATGGGGTAAAAATAGACCTAGAAAGGGTGAAAAGCCATACAAAGAATCGTTTTTCCCCAAACCAAGAAAGCCCTCCAGTCTTTCCTTGGTCATATCAACTTTGTTAGGAGATTCATCCCAAACCTAGTCGAGACCATGAAGCCTATCCTCAAACTTTTGAAAAAGGATGTCAAGTTTGAGTGGACAGAAGAAGGAAGAAAAGCTTTTAAAAACATTAAAGACTCAATTGGTAAATCTCTTGTGCTAATTAGTTCAAATTACTCTAAAGACTTTCAGATCTTTTCCTTTGCTTTTGAAGATACTATAGCATGGGTATTGCTCCAAAAGAATGACGAGGGTCAAGAGCAACCCATTGCTTTTATGAGCAAGGCATTACAAAAATTTGAGCTTAATTACACAATTATGGAAAAGAAAGCGTTTGCCTTGGTCAAGTCCCTTAAGCATTTCTAGGTTTATGTAGGATATTCAAAGATTGTGGGGTATGTGCCTCACCCAGTAGTGAAAGACATCCTAGCCCAACAGGATTGCTTGGGAGTCTAGGGAAAGTGGGTTTCCAAGATACAAGAGTATGACCTAGAGATAAAACCCACTAAATTAATCAAGGGTCGAGGATTAGCTCAAATGTTAACAGAAGGAAATGAACAAGCTTTGGACCTAGTCTATCAAAACGGTTAATCTAGGCCAATTTTATCATCAGAGCTTCAAAAGTTAGAACAACACCAATGGTATGATGATATCATTTTCTTTCTTATCAACCTCACTTGCCCAAGTCACTTAATTGGTCATAAAAGATAGATGTGATAGATGTGATTGAGAGTTTAGATTTGCGTATTTTCTATTCAAATTTTTAGTAGTATGTGTTTGTAGATTAGCGTACTTAGATTTATCGTTTTGATTGAAGCTTTCGAGTTTTCAGCTACACATGATTTAGGTTATTCTAAGAGTAGGATTTGCTTAGCATGGTTTGAAAATCAACATGGTATCAAAGCATGTGTGTTGAATCTTTCCAGGAATCCATGTATTGATAGGATTACAACTTGTGAGAGGGAGTTCTCAGAACGTTCTAGGGGTGGGATGCTTAAGCTTTAGTAAGTGAAGCAGATTCGAACATGTGAAAGGTTGTGGGGTATGATACCCTAGTTGCTTAAGGGATTGGAGTGTTATTTTTGTGCTTAAGAAAGTTGATCCACACTTGTGAGTGGTTGTAGATTTGATCTTAGTTTTTCATCTGTTTTAGTGTTTATTCGAAGAGTTGCGATCATGATTAGTTGTGGTCTTCGAGATTGTCACATGTTTGAGGGCGCTTGCAACTTTGTTCGATGGAAGTGCAAGTTGCAAAATCCATGGAAGAGGTTGAACTATGGTAACTTGTGGGGAAGGAGTTTGTACCTGCTTCAGATCCCAAGGATTTGGTTGAGCACAATAGGAAATTAGTCAAAGCAAAATGAATCATTCTGGATTCGGTGAAGGATTGTCTAATCCTTCACATCATAGAAAAGAAGATGACTAGGGAGATGAATATTGCCCTAGTCACCTTATACCAGTACTTGCATGAGCAAGGCCAATACAGTAGCAAGCTATCTGATGAAGATCATAGAGTTGAGAGATTAGTTAGTTACATTTGGTGACAAGGTAGAAGAGAATGAGCTAGTTTGGATCATTTTGAATGGCTTTGGTCCATCTTGGCATCATTTTGTATAGTGTATGTGCTCATGAGATGCTACCTTCATTAGAAAGCCTGTGTGATGCCTTTGTTGGGGAGGAGACGACATGAGAGACAATTTCAACAAGCTATGAGGATGTACTAGACCTAGCCCTCATCAGGAAGGTAGAGAAAGGAAGAAAGAAAGTAGGATTTGGGAAGGGTTGGAAGAAGGAAGACTCAAGGTTGTCTAATTAACAGAAGAAGGATTTGATCCATATCAAGTGCTTTAAGTGGAACAAGCATGATCATTATGCTTCTTGGTGTCTTGAGAAGGAGGGGAAGGGTAAGCAACAACAACAATAGAAATAGTTTCCAGGAAGTGCAAAAGCTTCAGGTCAGGCAAGTTCCAATACATGTACAAAGACAAATTTGCTACCTAGTATAGCTTGGAAGCCCAATTAGTTTACCTAGACATTGCAGGAGACAGAGGAGCAAGTTGGTGTTCCAAAGACTTATTTTCGGGTAAGTCATCCCTCCAAGAAATTTCCCAATTATGTGGCAATGTTGTCTTCCTTCATCGATTCAGAGTCTTCTAGTTATGAGGAGGCAATGAGTGAGTAGGTATGGTAGGATGCCATAATGCAATACAACTCCATCATGAGGAATGATTGGTGGGAGATTATGCTTGAACCAGAGGGGAAATCAATGGTCGATTCCAAGTGGCTATACAAGGTGAAGCATGTAGCTAGTGGAAGCATAGAGAAGTACAAGGCTCGGTTTGTAGCGAGAGGATCGAATAAAGGGAATTGACTATGAGGAGATCTTTGCTCTAGTGGCCATGTATACTTCTATTGGGACTATTATGTCTTTAGCATTAGTTTTTGGTTGGCAATTATATCAAATGGATGTAAAGATAGGCTTCCTCAATGGTGAGATTGAGGAAGAAGTATACATTAATCACCTGAGAGGGTTTGAGGTGCACGGGTGAGAGACCCATCTATGCACGGGATTTCTAGATCGTACAACAGTGAGAAATAGTGCGTACAATAGCATACAAGCACATAAATCGAGGAGTAGCGTTTGAACGGTTTTCGAGGTACCTTGCTGCTGGAAATTTCTATATAGTTTCATACGGTCACCTATAGGAAACTTTGGCACAAAAACTGAGACAGTCCGTACAACATTTGTTGCTGTAGTTGCCGTACATAGTATGGAAATCTAGGCATAGATTTCGAGGAGCAGATTCGACACAGTTTTCAAGGAGTTTTAGTGGCACGGTTATTGAGATAAGTTGGTGTATTTATTGTTGGAATATTTTGTTGTAAAAGATCATTTTCTCTGAGCTCAAGAAATAATAAAAATCTCCCTCTCTCTACTGGTTTTCCCTTCAGGGTTTTTCCCGAGGCATTGCCCGAAAATTCTTGTGTTATTTTCTGTGGTTTGTTTCGTATGTTTGCATTCAGTTTTTGCAGAAAAGATTCATTGTGTTTCGGTTATAAATTTTAGTTTAAAACATTTATATTTCAACAACAAAAGAAATGTGGGTTGGGCATTAAACATTGATAAAAATTTATTGAGACTGAAACCAGGTTGGGTCTGAGATTTTCTACAGGACGCTGTGAAGATACAGGCAAAATTGATACATCTGGAACGTTGCTAGTGGATGGGGGGGGGGCATGTCTCCTCTAGGAATATGATCACCATCATGATCACCCAAAATTTCTGCTACCAAGTGCTCTAAAACTATGGCTCCATCCTTCAAATTAGTCTCCTCTAGATTGTTGTCCCATGTCACATCTCTTTTAGAAAAAGCATTCCGCCTTGCATCACAATGATGGGGCAATAACCTCAAGTTTTAATGCACATAAACCAAGCTTTCCGCCCGGTCTGCATTCAAGTTGTTTCTCTTTACACTGTGGATGAAGTTATAGGTGCTCCAACACCTCTCTACAGAAGAGGTGTTAACCGCTTGAGAAAGCACCTTCCCCGTCAATTTATGCCTCTATGTGGTAGAGGAGCCATACATGTTCCTCCATTTGATAGAACCCAACCTGTCTCGATCTTTGGTTGGATGCAAGTTAACAAGACTACATTCTCACTGATGTATTTGCTCAATTCACTTTGTACTTGAGCACACTCCTCTTCATCATGTACCAACTTGTGCAATGCAAGCATATATCCATTTTGCAGCTCTAGATTTGTGTGTGGTTTTCTCCTAACCCCCTATCCCTAGGTGTTGGTTGGGCCAACCAAGATGAAGAATAATATTTTGTGGTAAGGACATATGCTAGGGCATGAAGTGGAACATTCAAATTATCCCACCTTTTGACCACATGTTTACGGATATGATCATACAAGATCGCATCCCTCGACTGAACAATGTCTTTGATTTGGCCTAGCATGCTGTCCATCTGCTCATACACCTCTCCAATCACCTACTGATCTGTATCTAGAAACCGAATCATACTGTAAATGGGTTTGGTGAACTACAAAATATACTTCACTTGTTGCCAAAAATGTCCATCAACCACTGTGTCCTCCACCTCCTGAAAATTATTTCTGTCAGATGCGGATGTAGCCCTATCTTTTAGACCCTTCCATGAATCACTCGAGGCCATACTAGCCAATGCCTCTCATACCTTCAACATGCGCCTGAAGGTGAGATAATAACTAGCAAATCTGGTCTTTGCAATCTTTAGTAACTCCAACTTGGAGTGATTGCGAAAAATGAAGTGGGCCATGCTATTATTGGTAGTAAATCTTATCATCTTCTTCCATCTCTTGTACAAAGCACCAATCCATCTATAATCATGGTCCTTCATTTTAGTGATATCATGCATCAAAAGGTTCATTGTGTGAACCAAACACCTTGACCAAAATATATTGGGGTACTTATCCACAATGATTGC
Source organism: Picea engelmannii (assembly GCA_009831015.1). Classification (NCBI taxonomy): domain Eukaryota; kingdom Viridiplantae; phylum Streptophyta; class Pinopsida; order Pinales; family Pinaceae; genus Picea; species Picea engelmannii. Next base: position 133,564 of record ML811368.1, on the reverse strand, counting down.
TCCTGCCGCCTTATAATTAGCAACATTATCAATGATGACTTGAATGACATTGTAGGGCCCAATCTCTTGAATGGATGTAATCAAGGCATATGCAATATTAATACCTGTCTTGTAGTGATCTGAGTAGTCATGGGCTGAAAGGAAGACTGCACCACTAGCAGACACACCAAGAATATTTATCAATGGCTTGCCTTTCACATTTGTCCAACTATCAGATACAATTGATACCCCATGTTGGTTCTAATCATTTATAAACTTTCCTAGAGCACCTTGGATTTCGATTCGTCCCCTGTCAAGTTCCAAGGTTCTAGCTTTGTCATACCTGGGGCTCCTGTATCCTTTAGGGGCACCATTGATGGTTTGTACCATTTCATGCCAATATGGTGAGAGAAGAACATTGAATGCTATACCACATGCATAGAGAAACTTGGAAATTTTAGCATCCACATCATCTCTACAACCTTGGTCAAGGAAATCTGATAGTGTTCTATGCCCTGAAGACGAAGGCGAGAATGCACTAGCATGGGGGGATGCGGATCGATCAATGAACATTCTTTGTGCACTCTCAGGTTCAACCTTTGGTCTTTTGGATTTGTTTTGTGCTGCCTCCTCTTCCCTTTGGTATTTGAGTCTGTCTTTGGGTGGCACATTGACACAGGTTTTGAATCCTATACTCTTACCTTCATCCCAGTACATAGTCCCACATAGATGCTTTCTCACACGGGTATAGGAACCTGCGTACGCCGTATTCTTTATGACAATGGTGGCATGTAAATTTTATGGTCCCACCCCCTTTCTCTCCCCCAAGCCTTGTGACATACTTCCATAGAGGTATTGACTTATCTTTGGATTTTTTGGGATCATTATCATCACTATCATTTTCATTGTCTTCATCCCCTTCCATTCCTTCCTTCTCTCCTTGGTATGTGCTGTCCACTTCTATTTCTTCATCACTATCATGGGTATTTCAACGTGAGGAAGTTCACATCACCACCACTATAATAAAAAATGGAACCAAAATGACTTACCACATTGACATCATCATCATGATTGTTGAACCTTGACAATAACTTTCTACCTGCAATAGAATAATGGAGGAGAAATGGAAAAGAGTAGGAGAAGAAAGCATTCAAATATTCAACATAGCATAATATACTAGTTTACAACACGTGTTTTTTTTTTTAAACAAGAAACAAGAATGGGCTTAAGAGCCTACCCCTTTAGCTCTCCATTGGTGGTTGAATATGACTATGGTAGCCTTTAATCTCCCTTCCAAGCTCTCACAAATGCCAACCTTCAATCTGTTGATGATTGCAGCTTCATGAGACATTCTCCAGATCGTACTCCTCTGGACTGAGTTGAGATGATCTGTGAGAACGCCCATGTGATGGGTGAGTCATACTCCTCTGGACTGAGTTGAGATGACGTGTGTGGTCTCCTGTCGTGCTTGTCTAGATTGAGTTGAGATGACTTGAGATGGTCTCTTGTCGGACTCCTATGGACTTAGTTGAGTTGACTTGAGATGGCTCTCCAGCTCGTACTCCTATGGATTTAGTTGAGTCGATCAGTTGAGAGTGACGTCACTTGTGGTTGAGCACATGTGGACTTGTCCCTAGTGGTAGAACACTAGAGGATGTGTGGGAGATCCCTTGCTATATTGTCTAAGAGTAAAATTATTGTGAAACCCTAATTTTGTATTGTGAGTGAAGGGTACAAGTCGGCCCCATCATGTAAAGATAATTAATATTGTGTAAAAGATTAATTATATTATTGAGTTGTACAAGTCGGCCCTATTGTGCCAATAGACACGTCTAATTGATGAGTTCGGTCATGTATTTATAAGAGAGATACATCCCCATTGTGGATCATATCTCATTTCTCACAACACACATTGTGGAGATCTGAAATTTGGTGCACACTTCTCTTATGCGCTAGCTTTCTCGGTCATAGAGCACCCTCTTGTGTGCGCTGGGGTTTGTGGTGAAAGGGTGATCTTCTCTTGACTCTATAGCAAAGGATTGCTGGGTTTTTCCCAGGATAACTTCTTGTGTCTTGTGCATGGTTATTCTTCTTGTGATCTTGGCTATTGCAGCTATTGTATATTGTATTGCTGCATTGTTTATGGTTCAAGTTCATGCTAAATTGAAAAGAAACTACACGTGCTTGAGCTAAGCATTAAAAATTCAACACAATCTTCCTTCCAAGCTCTCCAATCTCTCTTCCAAGCTCTCCAATATCCCTATGGCAGCCTTCTATATTCCTTTCAAGCTCTCCAATCTCTCTTCCAAGCTCTCCAATATCCCTATGGCAACCTTCTATATTCCTTTCAAGCTCTCCAATCTCTCTTCCAAGCTCTCCAATATCCCTATGGCAGCCTTCTATATTCCTTTCAAGCTCTCCAATCTCCCTTCAATCTCCTTTAATCTCCCTTCAATCCCCTCAAGAACTAGCAAGAACCCTTTGAAAACCCTCCTAGCAAAGATGAGTGAAATGAGAAATAGAATGAGAGAAAAATGGAGTGAGTGAGTGTTTTAATTCCTTAGAAATCCTAGCCATACCTTTTCCTCTCTTATGGAACCTGTCTTCGTTCCCACTCACTCCCAAAACCAAAAAAAACGCCCAATCTTGCCTCACCCATGCGGATTTGGAGGGAGCGATTCAGGGAGCGTTTTTAAAGCCAGGGAGCAATCCGGGAGCGACCCAGGAATGCTCAGGGAGTGATTGCTCCCTGAGTGCTCTTGGTTTGGGTCGGGAGCAATTTTTTCCGCCCAGGAGCGCGCTCCCTGAAATCCCTCCCGAACGGGAGTGTTCAAAAAGTGCACGTGGGAGCGTGCTTCGGGAGTGGGGGCGCTCTCCCACAATGTAGAATTAAAGTACAGCTGCTATTTAATGTGTGGTATTGCTGCATCTCAAGTGCATAGTAGAGTTCTTTTTATGACTGTTATTTAGTGTATAGGACCAATGATGTACCACTGTTATGTGCTTTATGGTGCAGCTATTGACGTCTAATATGGATGTCATTAATGATCAATTTGTCTGCCATTTAATGGGTAATATATTCTGTTTCTGTTTTTGCTTTGAGTTCTTATGCCGGGCTGTAATAGTTCTCATTTCTAGAAACTGTTTTCTGCTGCTTCCCCTTTCCCCTTCCTGATCTTGGAATCATATTGGGGAATATTTTCTCTTAAGTTTCGACTGATGTTTAGTTTTTAAGATGGAATAATTTTTTCCTTCTGAATATTGCTTTTGTAGAAGATTATTAATCTTTCAAAGAATAATGTTGTTTATGTAATTTTTTCCGATTTTATCTCATGTTCAAATTTAATTGAGTTCATGGAGGAGCATTTAATACTGGTCAGTTCTAAAATGGTGTATCGTTTGCAGATATCTGAAAAGGTAGCTTCAGGGGAATTGGATGCAGGAGTTGCTATTGTTAGGCCACCGGGTCATCATGCAGAGGCTGACAAAGCCATGGGGTTTTGCTTGTTCAACAACGTAGCTATTGCAGCAAAACACCTTATCCATGAAAGGGTATGGAGGTTTCTGTTCATATGTAAAAGCAAAATTTCTATTAAATTATAAAGCTCACCTGCTGTTTATCTGTTCCTATTTAGTGTTAAATGCATTCTGTCTTAGACTTGAACTTGTAATATTACTGCATCTTTGAAGTTAGTGTGAGATCTAGGGTTTTCATTTTCACAATCAAATTTTCTTGACATGCAGCTTTAAACATAGAATTTCTTATTTGATAATTTTCAAAGCATGGAAGCTGATAAATGTTGGGCATACTTTTTTATTGCAGCCCGACTTGGGTGTACACAAAGTATTGATTGTTGACTGGGATGTTCACCATGGTAATGGGACACAGCACATGTTTTGGACTGATCCACAGGTTTTATATTTTTCTGTTCACAGGTATGTCATTGAATTTTGCTGACTATCTTATGATTTATGTGTCATTGGTATGTTATTGAATTTTTGAATATACTGGTGACAGCTTTGGAAGTAACTGGTAGAACTGAATGTTGATATAATTTCATTTTATTGGACTGGTGAATGAGAATTTTGCCTTTCTCGTTAGATGTACTATGCTGGCCTATATTTTGTACCCCTTTTGAAGCTATCATCTTCTCATTTGATTTATAATTTTATCCTATGAGTATGCACTGCACACATTCTCTTGCTTTGTAAAAACAGTAAAGACAAGCTTTGTAGGAAGAAACATCTCAAAATTTACCTTATAGCCTTCCCTGCTCTTGAATTTTGATGAAACTCATTGCTCTAGTTTGTTACAAACTAGGATTGGGGCACTTTCAAGTAAAATATTGGTCTGAAAAGAAATAAGTTCAAAATGGCATCGAGAATCAAAATAGGATTGAAATTGAAGGTTCCTGAAATGAGAAAATACAATAGATTTCCACATTTATTTTTGCAATATTATGTAAAATAAGTCAAAATTTCTAAAACAAGCACAAAGACAATCACCCTAAAAAGATTTAAAGAAGACAATATTCCTAAATATGTTTTATTTGTCATTTTATGTTTGGTTTTGATTCCATTTATGGTTTTCTAGTGCTCTATAAGTTCTTATATAAGCAATCACACCCACCATCTAAAATGCCTAGAAATACTCAAGATCTTATTTTCCTATACATTGTTAGCCTACAAATGTTTTTGGGTTGTTTCCTGATCATTTTGTAAAAGCTTTTGACTTGGAAGATTTTCTAACTGAAATGGAATGAAAGAGGTTTTGCCTACCGAGGTAAAAGCTGTTTAAGCAGGAATATGTGAGGAGAAATAGGGCAACTTGATCTCAACATCTAACATGTTTGTATGTAGTCACAGCTTGGTTTGGTAAGAGTATTTAACAGTTTGCTTAATATTTATCATCCTTCTCATTCTCTCTTAGTTGCCTAACCTCTAATTGAGTTACATTATGGTAGTGTTGTGCACTCCAATAAAACTTGATGAATCTCTAGTATGCTCAACCCGAATTGATTTGCCTCCAGGACAACTTGATTGGCATAAGTTGGCATCCTTTTAGGTTTTAAGAGTAACATTGCCCATTGGAGCTTGCTTGAACTTTGTTTTGTTAAACCAGTATTCCATAGAGACATGTCCCTACGGATTGGGGATGCATCCCCTATGCTTTCCATGCTCTCTGGACTTGTGGAATGGGAACGTCCCTTGCTGTCCCTTCTATATACCCTGTACTTGGGGACTTTATTGGCAATGCCTCTTGCAGAAATGGGATGCTCTTGGTACTTGTGGGAACTCTTGGATGCCTCCTATGGGGTTGCATCCACATAAAAACACTTAATATAAAAACAACAAAAAATGTTTTTTTCCCTCTTTAAAGCAAGGTGAGGGTCCTGCAACTCTCACCTTGCATTTTCTTCTCTATATAACCCTCCCAAACTGTAATTTTTGTTTTTTCTCACCTACAACATGCTAGTTTTAGTACATTATGGAGGTTGATCTAGGATCTTTGTAAACAGAAAGTCTTCAAAATCAGAAATGCATGGGCAACAGGGATTTTCCACCATATTCCAGGTGCATTTCAGGTCCAACAAGCATTCTTTCAGTGAAAAATCGGAGAAGCATCCATCTACTTTCATTTCTTTGCCTGGAAAAATTAGAGCAACAATCAGATTTAAAATAGGGGCCGACTGTTTTCACATTCCTAAAGATGATGCTGATATTTTCCTGTGTACTAGATAGATGCAGAACACCAAGCAAGTGCCGATTGAACATGACAAGTGGCTTGGGCCTTGTTTCATTTCCTTTTTTTGCTAAGATGTTTTTGACTCTTTACTATTTAAATGATGATGGGTGCTGTTACCCTCCAAGTTGCACTAGGATGGGCTTGCAGTTGAGCCGGCAAAGTTGAACAAGTACTTGTTCAAATTCAGTGTTCAGAAGTCCAGCCAGCCATTATGGCCCCTCTTCTTCTTCTTCTTCTTCCATTTTCCGCATTTTCCATAACCCCATAGGGGAATTGTAATAAGATGAGCTAGCATGATGAACTTTGTAAAAGGCTTAGCCCCCTAAGACTTGGTCTCTAGTACATTACTCTAGAGTGTTTTTTTAACTTTTTAATTATATCTTGCTGCCTTACAAGCGAGTTATAATTTTTAAGTGGCTAGGCCTTGGTGTGTTGTTTAAGTCTAGTGTCTAATGTATATTACCATGCTAGTCATCATTTTTGAGTCATATGGAAATGTGCTAATTCCCCCTTAGGTTTTTTTTTTAATGTTTTCAGCAAATAAAAAATTTCCTGACACGGGATATTTTAATTGTAAATGATGTATAAGTTAAATAAGTTGTACTAGGAGATATTATATGTCTTAGGGGTATTCATTTTTTAACTCAGAATACCCACTTTACCTATGTACCACCTTGTTGAGGAAAATTATTGGTTTTTACCCATTAAAAATCAATATCTCTCAACAAGGGTGAATAAAAAGATAAAGAAAAGGAAAAAAATCAGCAATCCTTAAATCAAGGAAACATGTCTGGGACATGTTTTCCTTGTATCTGTAGTCCTCTCAAGTGGTGGCGACTTGTTTCAAGTGAAAGGTGACTTAACTGGAGTGATTTGTCATATAGTGGGAGTCCCAAGGAAAGAAGGCGCACCTTCCCCTTTATCACGCTTTTTCCCTTGACATTTGTGCCCTTGTGCTTTGAAAACATCACGCTTTTCCCTTGAGATGACATGTGCGCTTTTGTTCTTTGGAAACATCACGTTTTTCCTTGAGATGGCTCGCCCTCATGATTTGGAAACATCACCCTCTCATGCTATATAAGAAAGGCAACCCCCCTCCTCAAAGAAGTTGGATCTTGGGGAAAGAATACTTGTGTTGTAATGCTACTGTTGTAAACTCTCTTGAAAATTGAATAAAATACTTTGGAGGTCAATTGTGGATGGTGTTCATGGCGTGGATGCAAATTGTTCATCTGTATATTTGAGGTACTTGTAGATTAACTTTCTTGCTCTCTAATTTCTTAATATGTCGCTTGGATGTAAGATCTATTTGAACTAGTTTGTTTATATATGATCTTGTTATCCTTCACATTTGCGAATATAGATTTCATATTTATTTATGCTAATATGCATGTTTTTTACTTTTCATTTGTAGGGAAATTACATGCTTAACAAAATTTGTTGGCAAGAATTGTCAGTTTCATAGGTTCTCAAGCTTGGAGTGGTGAAGCATTTGAGTGCAATAATTCACCCATCTTCAAGATATTTTGGAGCAAGCTGCAAGACTCCCTCAATCATTTCGCAAAGGACTCCATAGCCCAAGGATTCAATCTTGAGCAGAACTCTTTTCCTTTCTCTTTCTCAAATTCTTTTAAACAATCTTCTTTTGGTTACTTTCATACATGCAAGGCTTAGATTGTTATTTCAAAATTAGATCTAAAGCAACTTGCCATTGCATGCTAAGATCTAGATTTTATTTTACAATAGTCTCATTTTTTCAATAGATCTAGCTTGTGTAAATCCATCCTTTTAGCTAATTTTTAAAAGAAATTTTTTAAGGCTAGAAGGTAGATTTGATTCTGAGCTTCTAAATTCATATTCAGCAGTTCTTGAGTGCCAATTGTTTGCTGTTCTAAAAAAACAAACAAAAGACAGTAAGGAAGCTAGCCTTTAGCTTGCTTTCCTTGGTAAAATCTTTCTAGTTTTGTACATTTTTTAACTTAGTTAATTTTGGGTTTTTCGAACATCGTTCAAAGACACTTTCAAAGTGTTTTTGGGTGTCTGCTGTCATCTTTAGCTTGCTGTTTTTGCAGGTTTGGTGAACAGATAGGAGGAGATGCTGGTCAAATTTTGAAGATTTGGACCATCCGGGACATCCGGGAACAACTTTCCTTTTTCATAATAAATTCTTGAAAACTTGTAAAGCTTGTTGATCTGGATTTTACAAGGATCACAAGCATACCCAAAAGAGATCATTGTAACATCAATAAAATTAGTGGGCTACACAGTGCCCAGTCTTAATCCCCCCTGGGGGGATCGGTGACCTTTTGTGTGATTGCCTTTTTGTTCCATTTTGCTTATGCTTTCAAGTTCCACTAACTTAAAGATAAAATAAACCATAAAATCAATCACAACACCGCAAAACATTAGAGTAGTTTCATTTTGTAGATTAAAGTAGATTAGATTTCATTTCTGCAATTTCAAAGTTGTCAAATAAACATCCCCTCAACTTCCCCTAGTATTGCTCTGTTCCCTGCTTTGCGAGCTTTTGCTTGATTTGAGGTGTGGAGTACATCAGAACGAGGACTGGTTAGTGTGGATTTAGTTTTAATAGGACAATCCGATAGTAGTTATTGCTAAATTGGAATCCTACAAACAAACTTGTGTGAAGTCAGACGAGAACTTTGAGATCTAGGTTCTCCTCGCTCTGGACCTACGACATTGTTCTTTGTACCCAATTAAGGGATAACTTCTAGAGGGCCAGACATTTAGATTAGATTTCATTTTTGCAATCACTTGCACGTACTTTGCACTCATAAGTGGACTTGCACTATCAAGTCACTTCACAATAAACCCACGAACTAAACAACTTACCTTAATAATAAAACTGTCAAGAGCATTTGCAACACATCTTCATTTCGGCAGCATTACATACATATTGCAACAACCTTTACATTATTGGCACTGGTCTTTATATTGCTTATCATTTATCTTTCAAGCACTTGTATCTGCTTTCAATATTGTATCTTTTACATGCAAGTACTTTACATGCTTTATATCTTTATCATAAACAAATTCTATTTTGTGTCATGTCATATATGTTGCAAGAATATATTTAATTGTACTTTGCTCTTGCTTTGAATAAATTCCTAGATTTCCTTTTTGTACTTAGCTTACTTAGCCTTAGATTTTTTTTAGGAACTACCCCCGTGGCTTTGTTAGGAGTTGGCCTAGACGAAGGAGTGAAGAATAAGGTGACAACATCTCGAACTTGAGACTTGCCCCCAAGGACACACCCAATGGATTGAAGATTTCTTCCATGTGACCTTAGGTGTGTATAAGGCGGCAATAGGTGCAATTTTTTTGTCAAACAATGAAATCATAATATTGGTATTTCATAGCTTGAAATGATAATATTACATTCATTATTTTCACATATATATCTGCATAAAAAGAAAAATAACAGTCAGAGAAGATCCAATCCTATAAAATTCTATACATTGGTATTAGTCATTGATCTTTACAAAAAGATTAATTGCAAAAACAATAGCTGTCTTCTAGTATACTTAAGATTTTAGAATACCTTAATGGCTAAAGACTTCAGTTCACATCACAAGAAACGTTGTGGGTAATGTTCCGAGACCACCCCATCCTTATCTTCCACAACTTTTAACAGTCTGGTAGGAGTGGACACACCAACTTTTTACTGCTGGTCAACTCTTTAATTTTGCTCTCTGTAGACATGCTTGAAAGAGGTGAAGAGAAACTTCTCTTTCCAGAACCTAACCTGATCCATAGCAGATTGGAGTGCCATGTTTTGAAAATTTGATGGACCTTTCATCCTCTTTATAACCAGATTTGAATCTCCACGATGAATCCCATCTCGCAAGTTGTAGAAGGGCAACTAGGGCACTTAGCTCTGCACAATTGTTCACGCCTCTTGCTAGCCCCATAGAGAAGGAGAAAGAGTGAGTAACTGTTTAGAATGTGACACCTTCCACACCACAATCACCTGTGTTCCCTTGAGAAGCTCCATTAAAAAACCCCCGTGCCATAGACTTGTTGATATTCATATCACCAATCTACCAGTGAATTTTTTATTTTAGTATGCACCTTGAAATATTTGAAAATATTTTACTCTTTGAAACACATGTAAGGGAGTTAATTCGTTTCCTTGGAATAAAATCTTATTCCTAGCTAGTCATAGTGCCCAACTTATCAGTAAAGGAAAGTAATTAAATTCTTTAACAATGGTGTGTCCAACTAGTTCTCAAAAGTGTTACAAACATAATACAAATGATAATAATAAATATAATAATTGTAATAATAAATAAAATGATTTAAGTAAATCAAGAGGCACATACCTCTTCATCAAGAGGCACATACCTCCTCACCTCGTGACCAGTCAATGCTATATAGAAAACCACCATGAGGGTAGTGTAACATTCATCTTTATCATATTCAATCAAATATCAATATTCATAAATATTTAATTCTTAGTGAATAACAGTTTCCATGTTACAGTGGTATCGGAGCTTTCGTTCTGATCTAAGCTTCCGCCAATAAATTCCCCCCCCCTCCCCCACCTGTGCATTTTTCCCCATTAATTTCCCCCACCCATCTCCTGTTCCTAACCCCCGCCCCTGTTCCTCTTCCTAACCCGTAGCCCTCCCCACCAAATCCCTACTAAAACCACGTAACCCTACTCCTGTAACCATTCCCGTTCCCCCGCTTCATAACTATCCCCGCTCTTGTAACCATCCCTGTAATTCCGCGCCCTCACACAACCCTCGATCCTGTAGCCTACACCCGTCTCTGTTCCACTCGACACCCACGCATGGTCGACAGATCCTTCCCCAACACTCCCGCACAGTCGCGACCATCCGCCAGACCCGAAAGCCCCCACACAGCCAGCCAACCGACAGCCCCCGCACATACCCGCGACCATCCGCTCCCTCGCAGACCTTGACCCGTCCCATCCCTGTCCCCTACCTCTTGACCTTTGACTACCATTCACGACTTCTTGTAAAGTCGTGGCCCATTCTTCCCTCACTTAAATTATATTAATTATAATATATATATCTTATGTTAATTTATTATATATGATATATATAATATTTATATATACATATATACATATATATAAAAAATAAAATTAATATAAATATATATTAATAATTAATATATAAATTAAAAATAAAAATAAAAATCGCAAGGATGGTTAACAACGAAGAACTTAAGGCCGACGTGAACAAATGTAGAGATGATGTCAACGGTGTAAGGTACCGACTCAACAATGTGGGAAAAACGCAAAAGGACATGAATGAAAAAATTGATAAATCACTTGAGACTGAGAGCAAAATTGATCGATTAATACAACAAGGTGAAAGATTATTGGCGCTCTCCGAAAACGATAAAAGTGAAACAAAAAGAAGACTTGATGAACATAGTGAAAAAATTGAACAATTAACGGAACGTGTCGAGGCCTTATTCGCAGAGCCCTTAGCTTATTGAAGACCACCACTAAGTACGGAAATACCAGAAATAAATTCAGAAAATCAAGGAAACCAAGAAATTCCAGAGGAAATTTTTTCGAGAAATATGCACACACCCAGATTCCACGATAGAGATTACCAGAAATTTAAAAAGGAGTTACCAAAGTATGACAACGAGGACCATAGAGGAGCTGTTGTTTGGATAAACAAAATGGATGGAATTTTTGAATCAAACCCCCCGCTAGGTGAACGAGAGAAGGTAATGACAACCTCTAACAGTCTAGAAGGAGAAGCTTATGATTGGTACCTTTGGTGGTCCAGGAAATGTGATGCCTGTTCCTTCAACTAGAAGAATTTTACAACAACCTTACTTAAAAGATTTCATGAGGAAGAGGATGACGACCTGTATAAGAAGTTCGTGCATCTCAAACAAAAGGGAAATGTAAACGATTATACACACGAATGGGAGGTTCTCGCGACAAGGCAATGCGGATTCACGGATGAGCAACTCATCAAAATGTACATATGTGGCCTAAAATATTACATTCGTAGTGAAATTAAACTATGGAATCCTAAAACAATTGAGGATGCAAGACATGCAGCAAGGCTAATAGTACAAAAAAACAAGTTCAATAAACCAACATTCACAAGTCCAGAAAGGTTAAATAAATATTCAGACAATAGAACCAAGAAATACACTACAAACAAACCTAACAAGTATTTACCACCTCATTTGAGGGAAGGTCAAGCCAGTAGTCATCAAGATTCAAATAAAAAACGTGAAAGCAAATGCCGATATTGTGGAGACAAATGGTCACCTAGTCACAAATGCAACAATAAAAAAATTATATTCTTGTAAAGCAGAGAAAGAATCAAGCACATCTGACAGTGATTCAGATAATGAAAGTGAAGAGGAAGGTGAGGCCCCTAATACATAAGCCTATGAGGCCATGCCCAAGATATCCCTAGCTGCAATAACAGGAATATCACAACCGCAAACGTTAAAACTAAAAGGGCACATAAAAAAAGAAAATGTCACCATTCTAGTCGATACAGGGAGCACCCATAATTTTGTAGTTGTAAATGTTGCAAAGAATTTAAACCTATTTGTATATTCGGCTGCAGATATAAGAGTAATGGTGGCAGATGGCAAAAAAATTGATGGCATAGGAAAATGCCACAAGATCAAGATTCAAGTAGCAGATTACGAATTGGAATCTGGATTCTACACTGTACCCTTGGGAGGAGTAGACGTCGTCTTGGGAATTTAATGGTTACAAATGCTAGGGACCTGTTGCCGTCCTAATACACACTTGCTAACGTGAGCTAAGTCCAACTCACTTAGTGTGTCCTCGGAGACACAATGTCTAGGTTCTCAGTCCACACTGTCACCTTGACTGGAACCTCTTCCTTCTAGGCTTACTCCTAGGGAAGCCAAGGGGGGTTGTCCCTAGTTACTAAATTAATTTTAGTGTTAAGGTTCTAGGAGTTATTTTAATTTGTTAAAAGGCTAAAGGGAAAACTAGCCTATGATGCAAAGGCAGCAAATGCAAAATGCAAGTCTACTCTATATGTGAATCAATCCTTTCCCTAAGTCAACTAAGACTAGTGCCTAAGGTTGGGCAATGGGGTCAACTAAGTTTGAGGGTGGTTTATTACCAAAATGTTTACAATTAAAAGTTCCAAAACTACCCCAAACCAAAGATTACAATTATACAAAAGGATTACAAGTGTTATAATGTTTACACAATTTGCAAAGATACAACAAGATACAAAAGGTGTAAGTGAAAACAATACATTAGCCAAGCATGCCCCAATAGCACTTACTCTATTGGACCGCCTTCACTGGCACCATAAAAGCACTCAAGAATCAAAGAAGGTGATGCTTCCCCAAGTGGGATACTCAACACCTTTTTGATTCACACCACAACAAA
>ML811368.1:81229-91877 GCA_009831015.1 Picea engelmannii | reverse complement strand
CAACATCAAATCATAATCATGCATAATGAGGAATTAGGTCAAATTCCTCTCTTTATATCTTTCCCGACCTAATTCTTCGTTGACATCACTTAACCTAGGCGCCTTTCCTCCTAAGTGATTTATTTGTCAATTAAGTCGCCCCCCTTATCACCTTTTCGTTCTAATTCTTCGTTGACTTAGGCTTAAGTAACTTTTCCTAAGTAATTAGGCTTAATTTATCGTTTAGCCTTTATTCCTCCTTATTTCTCCATCTGGTTCCCTGTTTGTGCCTGACTATAGTCTACGGGAACATATAGACTACTAAGTCACTCCCTGCTGGCCTAATCTTGGGGATGGGACATCACATAAAGCCCCTAACAAAATTTGAATGAATCCTTTGCCCCTTTTTTTTCTAGGTTACATTGCATGAGGAAAAACCCAAGTACTTCCCCTCATTTCAAGGATATTACATAGGGTAAACCCTAGAATCTTCAGGGCACAAGGCCGATCAACAACAGGGCTCAAAGCCATTACAACAATATACTCGTTTAGAGCTCAACATTTCACATGTGGCAATTGAGCCTGGGTGGGGAGGATAACAATCATTCTTCCCAACCACCTGAACTAAACCCAATTGACAGAATGAATCCTTTGCCTTCCTTTTGAATACATAAAGATTAGAGAGAGAAGGGTTGTCCTTTATCAAGTGCCACTTAGAACGGAACTATGTTGCACTAGTTTTCAGGATGGGGGAAATGGCGGGGACGCATCCCCGGGATGGCTAGAGCACACCCCCAAATTTTTTAGGGGACAATGAGTTAGGGATGGCAATAATATATATATATATATATATATATAGTCCATGGTGCAGTCACATGTTTGGTTTCTAGAGCGCTTGGTAGGAAATCTTTTGGGTTTGTTCTCAGAAGAATTTTAGTATGTATCAATTTTTTGCTCTTTTTTCCCAACTGCTCTCTCGTCCATAGTCTTAGAGGGATAGAAGACAAAATACATGGTTTCATGTATTTATTCAAAATGTAAATTTTCTTTCCAATGAAATAAAATTTATGCTTTTTTTCTTTGGAATAAAAATGTATATATATATATATATAAAATAAAATAAAATAAAATAAATATTAAAAATTTAGAATTTACCATAAACATTTGTAGTTGCTTCAAGCTTTTAAGCATAACAAGCTACACTATATACTATATAGTATTATGCACATCTCTTACATTTGCCAATTCTGAAAAAACTGGAGCAATTAAAAAAAGTGCCAAGTGACATTCCATTATTGGCCGCTAAACATGAACAAAATGTAGTTTAGCTTTAGGAAACTTAAGTGTAACTATTTTCAATTCGCAATAAGGTCCATAAAGGGTCTATGAGATAGATAACTGTCTCTATAACAACTTTTCATCCTCATATTTCTTGTTAATGATGATTATGTTAAAACATAAAAGGCATTCCCTTTTCAATAGGTTTTGCAGCTTTTTACCGCTGTGTTGAAAAAACCACTACAAAACACTTTGGTTTTGTAAAGAGATTAGATTCATATTTCAGATTAAGAAGGTGATTGAATAAGAATTTATTCAAACATTTAGTACCCAATCCAAGTCACTACTATCTCATTGTTTTCACAATGCCTGAGGTTGGGGTGGTGGAATGTGATGACCTTCCTACTGATGGTATGGATTTCTACTTATTGCTGCAATATTTTAGTGATTGTTTGGCACAAGACTTCCGTCAAACACTTTGATGATATACCCCAGACTCACTATAATAACCCCTTCTCTGCTTCTGTTATGTTTTGAGTGTGTTACTGGTTCAGGACTTTTGTCAAACACTTGACAAACAAACCCAAATACCAATATAAAACCCTCTTATTGCTGCTGTAGTGTTTTTTACTGTTCTTCTGGTCCATGAATTATGCCAAACAGTTCATCATCATGCCCAAAACCCACTATAAATTCCCCTCTTGCTGGCTGCTATAGTGTTAAGGTGACTTTCTGATTTAGTGCTTTTGTCAAACTCATTGGTTGTAGGTTTACATCCACATTAATATACCCCTGTTTGCTGCATTTGTATTTCTGATTTGGTTGCTTAAGTGTTTAGGTTATATGCAGAGGGTTTTATGTACCAAATGGAACTTAGGTTGCAGCAATGTATATGACAACAAGAATGTAAATAAACAATGACTAAAATAGACTGTTAGAACAACAAGAAGAATGGCACCTCTGCCCTTATTTATTATTGTCAAATCTGCAGCAGTTACAAGGAAAATGACTCATAGTTCAGATCATAAATACTTGCTGAGATTGGCACAGTCAAGAGAAGAATGGGAGGTAATGATGTCACTATAATGGCTGCTGTAACGGCCCCTCTGTCCCAACAAAATGCTGCCAAGAAAAACCACGAACTCCACCACAAAGATCTCTGCCCAACTAAGAATCTCGGCCTACAACAGTAGAAAACTCGGCTCTCTAACAAGGAAACTCGCCCAGCAATGAAGGAACTCAGCCAACAATGAAGAAACTCTGCTCTCTAACAAGAAAACTTGCCCAACAATGAAGGAACTCGGCCAACAATAATGAACTCGACCCTCTAGAGAAGAGCTTAGCTTGCATAAGAAGAGATGTGTTTTTTACAAACCCCAGACCACTGCAAAACAATGGATCAACCTCCTCAAAATGAATGCAAGTGGAAGATTTGAATGATCTCCCCTTCTTCTGGTTAGGGTGGAATCTTTGACCACCGAAACCTGATCAACTATAGTGCAATCTTTCAAAACCAAAACCAATCCAAACAAAAGTTTCTCTCCAAACTCCAAAGGCTCCAAGAGCTCTCCAAATCAATATCAAAATAATCAACATAATGAGAGAATGAACTCTTGTCTTTCTTTTATTTCCCCTTTCACCTTTTTATTGACCCTTTTACCTTTTTGCTGAACTTTTTTCCTTTTTCCCTTTAAGTGACTTTTTAATTTATCTTTAGTAAAATCACTTTATTGATTTGTTGTTGAAATATTGTGTAACTGCAAAGAATATTCTATTTATTATTGATTTATTATTCATTAGATCAATCCCCTTTTGTGGATTGATCATGTCGGGCATTGTAATTGACCGAATCCCTTTTTGCGGATTGGTCAAACCCTAATTGTAATATGCAAATTAAGAAGTCGGCCCCCAGGCAAATTAAAGTGGTTCTAACCACCCAGAAAGACAAGTCGGCCTTGCCAATGAAGACACCTCCTTTCAGCACTTGCCAGTTTGTATAAATAAAGGAAGCCAACCATTTATTTGTTCACTCACTTAGCTCACTCATCTAGTGCGCAAATATTGAAGGAAGCTGCATTTACCAGTTGTCGGAAGAAGGAAAAGAGAGAGGCACATCTAGTGTTTGGTTTATTGTCTTGGCATTGGATTGGCTATGGTTCTTGAATCTATATTAAAGAAGTTTTGTCGGGTTTTCTTCCCCTTGAGGGTTTCCCAGGATAATTCCTTGTGTACTCTTGTGATTATGTTTCTCTCAGTGATCCTATCTATGCTATGGTTATCTAGTAAATTGAAAAGAAACCTAATAATAGCTTAAACTTTAACATGGTATCAGAGCTAAGCTGAAGAGAGCATCTTTCACAGGAAAAAGAAAAACGTCACTGTTGCCGTACAAGAAAATTAGGGCTTTTTATTAAAGAGGAATTTCAGCCCAAAGATCATCTAGAAAAGTGTGTCCTAGCCTAAGGAATTCATTGGCACCTCCTGTGCACCTTTTTAGTGGATAGAACTCCTGGAAAGTGAAACCCTAGTTTTCACCAGTACCAGAAGTACCAGGAAACCAGAAGTACCAGAAAACAAGAAGCACCAGTCCAAAAATCCGCTGGTCAAGTTTGAAGGGACAAAATTTGGATTTTTTGAAATCTAACCACATTAGGCTACTCACCTCAGCCAAACGCACCTCCTGGTAAGTTCAAAATTCAATTTTGAGCATTTTCATTTTTTGGTCATTTTCCTAGCTCTAGTTAAAAGATGTCTGCAAGCACTAAGTTTGTTGACAAACTAGAAGGTGTGGAAAACTTCTGTGCCTGGAAGTATAGGATTGCACTCATTCTTGAAGAGAATGACCTAGCAAGATTCATTAAAGAGAATGTACCAAAACCCGCCGATGCTCCAGCTAAAGAAAAACACCAAAAAGACACAGTTAGAGCCAAAAGATTCATTGCAGATTCTATCAAAGATCACTTGATTCCTCAAGTGGCCTCAAAGAAGACTCCAAAAGAAATGTTTGATGCCCTAACCCGCTTATATGAAGGAAGGAACATCAATTGGAAGATGAATCTAAGAACTCAACTCAAGAATACAAGGATGCAGAAAGGAGAAAGTTGAAACAATTCAGGAATATTTCTCCAGAATATCACAATTCAAAGAACAACTAGAAGCTAACTCCATAAGAGTTCCAGATAAGAAGAAAGACGTTTCAAAGATTAGATGCTACAACTATCAAGAGTTGGGACACTTTTCCTATAACTGTCCTCAAGGAAAAGGGAAAAGAAAGCATCAAGCACATGTGGTAGAGGAAGAGGAATCTCCTCCCTCAAAGAAAACTTTAGTAGAAATTGAGAAATATGTACTTTAAGTTGAAGTTAGTTGATTTGAAGAAAGATAGCAAATGGTGGAGTCTGTGGAGCCTCCCCACACAAAAACAAAAGATAAGTATTCATGTTTATTTTTAGTATCTTGTTTGCTTTAATACTTTATCATTACAAGTTAGATTTTTGTGAGAATGTTAATTAACCTCGTTTTATTTCAGTGTCTATGCAGACTTATAAAATAAGAGGATAAAGAAAGAGATAAAATATTTATTTCAGGTATGATCACTCATGAGAGTGACAAATGTATGTGTTCATCTATGATAGTAAGGGAAAATTTGGTAATTTCATAGCTAGAGTGAAAAAGAGTTCAAAAGTCTTATTCATGATTAGGGTTTCAGATGTGTACATGGTTGAACAAGTTTTACTTAAGAAAAGATGTGTACTACTCTGATAGAAATCATGATATAGTTTTATTTGATTACTGCTTCTTGTTACTGACTGATTGGCTAAATGACATCTCAGAAAGCATACTGTAAGTAAGTTTACAGGTCTCGGAAGAAAGAAGTTATGCCTTGACTTGCAAAAGTTAGACAGCATGAGAAGGACTTATGATATGGTGATAGTCAGTAAGAACCAGGCAATATCCAGTATTTATATAGGAGCAGGAGGCTCCTAAAGATGCAGAACAGAAATGTCCATGATGAAGAGAAAGATGGATACTTAGATATAGTTGATGAGATGCAGGTAACTACAGGTTGCTCCAATACCGTTCTTATAGATGCAGAGGGAGCAAGTTGATCCAATATGAAGTCAGAAAGAAAGAAATGTTCGAACTCAAGAAGGCACCTAGGATATTATAGAAGAGAACTTCAAGGATGATGATTAGAAGCTCTTATTTTGGTACAAGAGGGAGCTATGTCTCCGAGTTCGAAATGGAGGATCGTGATTTGGTGCAGTTAGGAAAGCAGATGGATGGTGCCCAACAGATGGGTAGCATGGTATTATACCATGGAAAGATTTTGGACCACAAGAGATTCTTTTCAGATCCCATAGCTAGACCTTCGTAGAGAAGGAATGAGCAATCCCTTAGGTAGATCTTCATAGAGAAGGAAAAGAGAAGAGACCTTCGTAGAGAAGGGGAATGAGAAATTTGCCAAGGTTGGTCTCTGTCCAAGTGTTGAGTTTTGGATACTCCAGGGACATGCTAGAATACCCTCTTAGAGAGGGGTGTGACCACCCTCATAGAGAGGAGTGTGGATGTTTCTTCAAGGGGCATCGGGCAAATACTCTCCTCTGGCCAAGGATTGAGTAGCCTGGAACACAAACCTTGACCATGTGGAATGGTTAGTTGGCTCTTGAGGTTTGTGTCATGATCCTGTGTGAATCATGGAAAGGGAGTCTAGTCTTGCCCATGCTAGCATTTTAGCTTCTCTAGTTCATGTGGGATGACTAGGAGTGAAGCTATGGTAGTAGTCCTCCCCAGTGGATGGGTGATATAGATGACTACAAGAGAAGGGAGAACATAAAAGGAATGGCAAAACTCATAGAACATCTTTTGTGTGAAGATAAGACATCTTCTGTGTGAAGATAAGACATCTTTTGTGTGAAGATAAGATATCTTCTGTGTGAAGATAAGAAAGAGTATCTTCTGCGTGAAGATGAAAGAAAGAAAGAGTATCTTTTGCGCGAAGATAAAGAGAACAAAACTTCTTTAATATGGATTCATGGAGAACCAGTCAGTGATCGTGATGCTAGATGATTGATGCCTCCTGTTAACCAGTTGATGCTGTTACCCAGTTGGTGATGTTATCCAATTGATGCTGTTGTCTAGTTGATGATGATTATCCAATTGATGATATTGCCCAGATGATATTGTTCAGTTGAAGATGACATTCAGTGACCCGTCAAAAGATAAAGAATATCCTTCTTGTTAAGAGGGAGTGTTGAAATATTGTGTAACTGCAAAGAATATTCTATTTATTATTGATTCATTATTCATTAGATCAATCCCCTTTTGTGGATTGATCATGTCGGGCATTGTAATTGACTGAATCCCCTTTTGCGGATTGGTCAAACCCTAATTGTAATATGCAAATTAAGAAGTCGGCCCCCAGGCAAATTAAAGTGGTTCTAACCACCCAGAAAGACAAGTCGGCCCTGTCAATGAAGAGACACCTCTTTTCAGCACTTGCCAGTTTGTATAAATAAAGGAAGCCAACCACTCATTTGTTCACTCACTTAGCTCACTCATCTAGTGCACAAGTATTGAAGGAAGCTGCAGTTACTAGTTGTCGGAAGAAGGAAAAGAGAGAGGTGCATTGCTTGGGAGAGGATATTCTCTAGTGTTTGGTTTATTGTCTTGGCATTGGATTGGCTATGGTTCTTGAATCTATAATAAAGAAGTTTTGCTGGGTTTTCTTCCCCTTGAGGGTTTCCCAGGATAAATGTTTGTGTACTCTTATGATTATGTTTCCCTCAGTGATCCTATCTATGCTATGGTTATCTAGTAAATTGAAAAGAAACCTAATAATAGCTTAAACTTTAACATTTATTAACCCTTTCTACTCCAAAAAGTGATTTATTTGACTTTAAAGCATTTTTGGGCATTAGAAGTCACTTTTTCATCATCTAAACATTTATAACTTTTTCTCCCGGTTCCAACGAGCTATTACACTAAGGTGCCCCTCTTAGATAATTTATTAAAATAACAACCTCAACGAAATCCATTAAATAATGCTTATTAATACTCCCAAATTACGAGAACGGTCGAAATAATGCTCATTAATACTCCCAAATTACGAGAACAATCAAAATGCATCGAAATCGAAATCTGATTGCGCATGTGTGATCCTGATGATGAAAGATGATAAACGGACCCCTCTGATCGTTGGTAACATCAAATCACCCCTCTGATCAAGTTGTCAAAAGCCCATAAAGTCATCTCCAACTGCAGAGCAAGGGAACCCAAAAATGGGGACATTACATGGAAGCATTGGACTTGAATGACTCATGGAAAACCATGTACAACAGGTAAAAGCTGAGATGACCCGAAAAATGAGAAGAACAAGAGCAATAACCACAAGGATCAATGCCTTGAAATGTTGCATTTCCTATTCTTTTGATATGGAGGCTTTGTTGTTGTAATGTTGTTGCTTAAAATACAATATTTAAATCACCAGAAACCCAAATTGAAACCCATCAGACAAAACCCATGTTTTAGGCTGCAATTTGTACAACAGATTTAGATTCAGTGCTATACAAAAATAATGGATGGAAAAAATGATCATATTGTCCAATCGTCAATATCCATGATTGTCAAAACTGAAGATATATGCCTGGAATATCCCCAAAATATCTCCAGAAAATCCTTGAAATCTGCCCAGAACATCCCTGAAATCTGTCCAGAATGTCCCTGAAATCTGCTTGGAATGTCTTGGGGATGGAGTCTGGACAACAAGTCCCTGAGTCCTTGATGAAGTCCCTAGCAATTTGGGGACGTTTCCTAGGGGTTTCCAAGTCCTCGAAACACTGGAATGGCAGGTACGTAAGTGTTTTTGGGGGGACGAGTCCCCATGTGACATAGGCACGGACTAACCCTCTTACAGTTTTAAAAAATTTCCTGTGTAATTGATTGTATTTTATTTTAACGTTATTTGCTTTTTATGTATTTTGTAAAGTGATAAACTACGCAAAGAAAATAAACAACAGCTAGCTATAAATAAATCAATAAATAAAGAAATAAACTGTACTAAAGGGCTAAATCAGAGAGCAGAAATAAAGAAGAGAAAGTGTTGTAATTAAATGATTAATTGCTGAAAACGTGAAACAAGAAAGTGCAGAAAATGCTAAAAGAATAAAATTTGTTTTTAGCTTTTAGGCATATGTTATTTTTTGTGTTTTGTAATAGCAAAAATAATCAATGTAAATGAAATAGTAGGAAAAACAAGGCCAGATATAGACAGATTGGGCCAGCATTCAACTTTTTCTTATTAATCGATTGTTCCATACAAAATGCCTCTATTGGCCAGAAACCTTCTTCAAGCCCCCGTGAAGGGCCAGGACCAAGAATATTCAAGCAAATACTGACGTTTATGAAATTGTACTAGGATAAGCCATTCTAATAGAAAAAACAAGATAGGAGAAACAGAATTGGATTCCAAGGCAAATCAATGATAGGCTTCAGATTTTGGTGTTGCTCTTTGCATACACTATCGCTGGTTAGTGCCAGTGTAAACCAGTCCACTATTACCACAAAAGAACAGAAAACAATCACTACCTGAAGAACGCAAAACTTTGGTCTCAAAGCGCTCTTCTTCTGTTACTTTCAAAGAAGTACCCTGCTATCAACAGATGACTGTTAGGTCTGAACAGAGAACTATCAGATGGAATATGAAAGCAAAGAATGAAAATCAAATTCTGACTCTGAGCATGTGTTGCAAGAGGATTTTTTGGAACCCATTTGCCCTTAGCTTCATCCTTCTTTTATAACATGAGTTGGGCAGTTGGTAGTTATGAACTACGTTTTCCTTTTAAAATTTATTTTATAAAATACTTCAAAATAAAGTGAGCAAAATCATAAAGTAATGTGAGCCTTGTTATCGCGCAGTTTGTATTTGAGGTTACAAGGCTATAGGATAAGGGTCAAACTGGCGTAACAGGGACCTACCCCACCCAATGTCATCACAATGGGGAGGTCCTTTCTATTTAGGGTGGCTAAACCCAAGGGAGACGTCCCTGGCAATCTGGGGTTTTGAAAGGTTCAAAGGATTAGGGTCAGTTTCCCCTTCACAGATTACCGCCCAGAAGATAGTCAAGTAAAGAATAACCACAAAAGGGCACTTGCTTGCGAGACAAGGCAACAATGAAACTAGTACATGCAATAGTGGTTAGTACTTCATAAATCGATGACTATCAAATTCTAATGTATATGAGCATATATAGCAGTAAATATTGATGAAATCAATGTTTGCAATAATGACAATGGCAATGTAATTTTACTTGTCAATAAACACCAGAATAATATAGCATCCAATGAAAGTGATCAATCCTTGAATTAAATCAATGCATTAAATGTCATTAGTTGCTCATATATAATAGAGTGTTGTGTCAATATCCTAGAGATGACGTCAACTTCCTTTAGGGTTAGTATAATAGACAAAGAAAGTCAACGTTCTGCTAATTAGTCAATGAATATCATCAATTTATCAATGTCTATCACAAGATGACGAAGCCAATAGTATTTTCTATCAACAAAAGCTCAATAAAGGCACGACGTCATCATTTATTGCTAGGTTAGAAGGGTTGCTGCGTCAAGTATGATGTCAGCCCTAGTTAGAGACATTAGGGTTAGTTAGGGTTTCAAATTTGAGAGGTTGAAAATGATTTTGCACAACAAGCTCAACATTGGAGAGAATACCGGTGCCTTAGGGTGATATGGAGTCAAAAGTAAGGGCAAAATCTCAGGAGGATTTAAAATTTAAAGACTAGAGGGTTAGATTCTATGGTGCTGCAATGGCAGGGCCCTAGAATTAAAACCCTAAGGGAAGGAGGCTCATTCCGGTGTTGCTTAAGCAAGGCCTCATGCTCCTTCCTCTTTAAAATACAAGTCTAAGGGAGAAAAGTGTTGCAAGAGGCAAGGCTTTTCAAACCCTAGAAGGTTAAAACCCTAGGTGTAGAATTAACTAGGCCTAGGACGTCTCCTTTATTCAACCTATAGTTTAATGCTAACTCAGAAAAAGTGTAGCAACGGCTAGGCTATATCTTCCTTAATCAATGGCTAAAACAAGTTTCTCAAGCATGGGGACATATAGCAAGGACCTACTTGTGTGCTTGCTACCTAGGGTTTCAAGATTTAGCAATATAATAACAATGATATAGCAAATGTAAGAGATTAAACCTACAACCATTCTGTTGCCGTCCTTATACACACTTGCAAATGTGAGCTAAGTCCTGCTCACTTAGTGTGTCCTCGGAGGCACAATGCCTAGGTTCAAAGTCCATGCTGTCACTTTGACTTGAACCTCTTCCGTCTAGGCTAACTCCTAAGGAAGCCAAGGGGGGTAGACCCTAGTTACTAGATG
>ML811368.1:53834-65638 GCA_009831015.1 Picea engelmannii | reverse complement strand
AAGTCCAAGCCGATGGTGATGGAAGCTGCTGCTGCTAACAGGACAAGTCTGGCGAAGAAGAAGAAGGATGGGCCCTCCAGGGCCATGCTCAGGTCAATCCTGCTCTCGGTACTCCATGTCTAGGACCTGTGGGCCTCGAGACACGATCTCCTAGTTATTCCTAGAAAACGGGGATAACAAGCCTCTAATAAATAAATCACCATAAGATAAAAGGAAAACATGACAAAATGAGGGGGGGTCCCATCTTCCATCTAATATAAAATTGGAACCTCATTGGGAAAACAAACATGACAAAATGTAATGTCCCCATTTTTGGATTCCCCTGCCTTGCAGTCAGAGATGACTTTATGAATTTATGTCAGATTGACCAGAGGAGTAAAATGAGGATAACAATGAGCTCGGAAAATTTGGAGGAGTTGTATGGGGCCCATGCTAGTCCATTGATCATCTTTCATCATCAGGATCATTTCTGCACAGTTCGCTCTTGGTTTCGTGGCATTTTGATGATTTTCGTAATTTTGGGTTATTATTGAACATACTTTAATTAAATACACTAAAGGTATTATTTGGATCATATTATTTGAGGGGACACCTTAGTGTAATAGCTCATTGGAATCGGGACGAAAAACTCTAAAGGTTGAGATGATAAAAAAGTGACTTCCAGTGGCTCGAAAGGCTTTAAAGTCAAATAAATCATTTTTTGGAGTAAAAAAGGTTTATTAAATTAATAAAGTGATTTTATGAGAAAATATTAAAGATGAATTAAAAGTCACCTGAGGGGTAAAAGGTGAAAGGGGGTATAAAAGAGAGATAGGGGCTCATATACTCTCATTATGTTGATGATCTTTTTGATATTGGTTTGAAGAGCTCTTGGACCCTTTGGGGTTTGTAGTAAACCCTGGTTTGGATTGATTTCGGTGGTGAAAGATTCCACCCTATCTGATCAAGCTTGGTTTCGGTGGTGAGAGATCCACCCTAGCCATAGATTGGAAAGTCCATTCAAGTCTTCCATTTGGATTTCACTGTTGAGGAGATAGATCTACCATTTAGCAGCAGTTTTGGGGTTTGAGGAAGTTATATCTTTCTTGTGCAATGCGAGCTTTGGTGTAGGAACCGAGATGTATTGTTGGGAGGTCGAATCTCTTGTTATTGGGGGGCCAAATTACCTTGCTGGGCATGTTCATCCTTGGCTGATCCATATTATCAACTTGCTGGGCGAATTGTCTTGTGGCTGGGCACTGTTATATCCTTGCTGGGCCTTTTGTTATTGTGGAGAGGACGATTTCTCACCAAGGGAGTCGAGTAATCGCTGGCAGCCGAATTCTGGGTGGCAAATGTCATTTTTGCAGCAGTATAGTGGGGGTTTCAAGTGCTGTTACAGCCCCAAACATCATCTCTGTTTTCCAGCCAAGCTGTATCATTCAAGTGCCAAAGCTTCAAGACATTTTGTGAGTTATGTGTGGTTGTATCAGTTGTGAATTAATGTTTGGAGGCCCTGTTGTGCAACAAATTGGGAATCTACAGCAGTATTTACAACCTCTTTTCTCATCTCTATTCCAGCTGTGTTTTGAGGTCAGAATAATTAAAACTCAGATCTGATTTGTTGGCATTATTTGCTGGTTGTAACTATGTGTTTAAGTGTTGGCATTTTGTTATTATGGTTTCTATCTTGGATGCAATAAAATCATGTTTAGTAAATAAACCTTGTATAACAATTATAATCCACAACATTAAAACCAAGCCAACAGCCATATAATAAACAAACAGCAGCAACAAAGGACATCTACAGTAGAGTATTAGTATGTGAGTGAACTGTTTGACATAATGCATAAGCTAGAAGAATACTGAAGTTGCTACAACAGCTAAATGATAGGATTTGATAGTGGGTCTGGGTATGATAACAGACTATTTGACGAAATTCACAAGTCAAATAAGTACAGAGGACATAACAGCAAATAGGGTAAATAGACCAGCAGTTAAAGGAGGTCATTCCAAGGGTAGCAGGGCACTACATTGAAGTGTTTGATGAAAGTTTCGAATCAGAAATTTACCCATATCTTAGCAGCAGTAAACAAATTATACCAGCTACAGGGGAGAGATATTACACAAAATGAGAAGAAGGGGGGGGTCCTATCTTCCATCTAATATAAAATTAGAACCCCATGGCTCAAAACACCCTGTGCCTCCTTCAAAATATCCTCATAACTCCCTACCAAATAGACAAACATCCACCCCAACCTTATGCCTCCCTATGCAAGCAAATAAATCATGTACTTGAATTAAATAACCACGTGCAACTGTAAGCCATTAAAATAAATAAATGCTGCCATATAAAATCATAACCAATCAAAATGACAAGTGCTCCAAAGATGTCAAAATGTCTATATATTGAAAAGATATTATCCACTATTTGAAAATAACCAACGTACTATCAGAATAGTCCACTAGTCCATCAATACAACAATGTAACCAATCGATGTGGTGGAGGAGATATGACAGGACCAGAACAGGAAGAGGAGGATGGACGAGAGGATGGCTGCACTGGGGGAGAGACCTCAGGATGCATATCCTTGAAAGTGATAACCATCCTCACACCAGGATGTAGCATAGGAGCAACTAGAGCAATCCGGTTTGGAGGGGAAGGACTAGCAACAACATTTGTGGAAGCAAGAATGTTAGAGGTGTGAGTAGTGACAACGGATATGACAAGGTTAGGAGAAATCTGAAGATGCATGATGGGCACTTGCGTGTCCATTTGTTGTTTCCCTTTGTTAGGGAGATGTGGCTCTTTTTGCTAGGGATTCAATATCATCGTTGGGACGAGAAGAGGCTGAGGAACTTGCATGAGATGAGACAGTAACAGAGGCGTTGGGCACAACTTGTTTTGGTTTTAGGGCCTCCCAACCTGTAGTACCGGCAAAGGGTGTGTTTGGATCAGGATCTCAACCATCATTGTTAGGCGGGGGTACAGGTGGCAAGTCTACAATGCTGGGATGTGACTGCAAATCAAATGGGAAACGTTGCAAGGTTGGCTGAAGTTTTGGTCTTCCAAAAACAAATGTCTAGCTTGCCCAAGTTGCATAAACTCATCTAAATCTGCTTTGAAGTGGATAGAAAATTTGATCTTCTACCTTCTACTATCCCTTCAAACATCTCAAGGTCTATTTCTCTATCCTCTTGTGGGGCTATGTGAACCATGGCTTCAGAAACTCACCTATCAGCAACCAAAATATGCCAATTAAAGTCTACTCTTCACATAAATTTAACCTCAACAACTAGAAATGAAATGATCAGAGATGGTGCTAAGCAAGCACTTCATTAAAGCATCTATTCTGATGAACCATGACTAGCAAGGTGAGAAATCTAAGCCTGGCAGGTGTAAAAGTAGAGACAGGATTTTGGAAAAAGGAGGAGAAAAACCATCATTGTACACAAGCCTTATTATGCATATCAAACACCAGGCCATCTTATATATCAAAACTTGATTTGAAACAAAGTGCAGAGTTTAATAATAAGCCATAAATCATAACCTAGTTCTGTGCCATATTACATATGGGTTAGGTGCGTCATAACACTTTTTTTTTGAGCATGAAGGTTTCCATAGTTGGTTGTAATCATGCTGAGAATTTCTGGAATTATACTCTATTGGAGTTTAGAAATGTCCCAACCCTGGTTGCCGAACCGTCCCCCCCCCCCCGGGTCCGGACCCCCGAACCGCGCTCCGAGCGGGAGCGTCCCGGAACCGCGCTCCCCCACACGCTCCCGACCTCCCGAACCTCGCTCCCGACCTCTCCCCCACGCTCCCTGCCAATTGCGGAACCTCCACGCTCCCTCGTGCTCCCGGGCCGCTCCTGAAACTACAGCCCGCGCTCCCTCCATGCTCTGAACCGCGCTCCCAGAACGCTCCCGAACCCACGCAGACGCTCCCTGAAAAATGGCCACGAAAAGTTCATTTTTTTAATTTTTTTTACTTAAACTTTTTTCCATAATTTTTTGTACATTGACTAACATGTTTTGCAGGGTCTTCCAAAAGATTTTTGGGCATCTTTTGCCCCAATTAACTTGCTGTTTTTTCAGGTTTAGCGATCAGACAAAGGGAAACTCTACCCATTTTTCGAAGATTGGGAGCTTCTAGGACCCTCAGAAGTACCTTGTACTTTAATAAATCATTTTAAAAGCTTGTAAACCTCATTGATCCATCTTTATAAGGATTACTAGTCTCCCAAGAAAGAGACCATTGTAACCGAAGCAATAAAAGAGTGGACTACACAGCGCCCAGTTTTCTTTCCCCCTAGGGGGTATTTGTGTCTTGTGGTGTGCTTGTTTATTTTTCTTCAAGTCTTTCAAATTTTGCAATTCATCACCTAAGGAAAGATAAAATTTATGTATTTAAAAAAGTCTAAGTCTAGTATGTATTTGTATTTGTAAAATGTATTTCAATTTCTTACTTTGTATGTGTAATTGTTAGCAACTAGATGGTTGATGCTTGAATGATTATTCATTAATGTACTACGTATGATACATGGAATGATGGATAATATGGAATTTAGATGGCATTACATATATTGGAAGTATCACAAACATACATGTTTCATAAATTTTGCATCTAGTTTGGCATTCTACATGTTTTATTATATATATATATATATATATAAACGCTCCAGAGACGCTTCGCTCCAAACATTTTTTGAAAAATGCGCTCCCACGCTCCCGCTTCGCTCCCATGCTCTGTCAACACTGGTCCCAACATTTCGGGTGGACACTCCACCCATCACCGAGGGATATAAACAAACCTTTAGAAGATAGAAAGGAGTGAGTCCTTGAATCAGTTAAATAGGATATGAGAAATTGAGCTATTAGTTGTTAGTGATAAGTTATTAATATTGAGGAGAACTTGCTGAAATTGAAGAAAGGTAACAAGAATTATTTAGAAGATATTATTAATATTGAAGAGGACCTGGTCCAATTCAATAAAGGTATCAAGAATTAGTTAAAAGATATTATTAATATTGAGGAGGACTATTTCAAAATCAATAATGGTAATAGGAAAACTTATAAAAAGAATATTAATGAGAAATTTAATGAAAAGATATCGCATGAATAAAAAACTATTCATGAGAAAAAAATATATTTTATGAATTGAAGAGAAACGAATTCATTATTGAAAATATATACAGATCAAACTATAAAATAAAGTAAAAGTGGGGGGTGTTTAGGGTAGGGAATAATATAAATGAATTATATTAAAATTACTTAAAGGAGGATGTATTGGTAAAAATATAAATAATTATGAAGATGAGTCAAAAGGAAGAAAGGAATTTTTAGTAAAAATAACAAGAATAATAATTTGAGATTTATAAGATAGAGCTTAAATAATTAAAATTAATAATAATAGGAATACCAGTAAAACCTAATTGAAGATCAAACTCAATAAGGATATATTATATGAGAATAAACAAAAATAATAATGAGAAGAAAGCAAGAGATAAACTAATTAAAAAAGGTGTGGAGGCTGGAAACTAGAAAAGATTAATCAAATTAATAATAGTAAGGATGAAAGAGAAGTAATATAGGAGGAGTAATGAACTACGCTACTGACAAAGATGATGGATTATATGTTTCTAGGAGTGGCTAAGCTTATAACCATCTTATTGATTAAAGTTGTTTGTATGTTTTTCAATTTCTAGGGTTTCCTTGATGAAGTGGGAAGAGTATTGGGGGTTGACACAATTTTTTTTGTTTGATAGAGACAAATTAGGTGTTTGGTGCTGTGAGAATACTTTGCTATAGCTGATTTAGTAAGGTGGTTATCAAATGTGTCAACAATGTATTCTTGAGGCGGGTTTGGATAGATTTGTCAGTTTGGCCATTGTAGGATTTGCCGTAGGGATAGGGAATTTCGTAAACACCTTAAGAAAGAAGAGAGTTAGATATGTCTTTGACGCTTCTAAATAATTGTTAAAGGGTTTTGTGAGGTTTGAAGAGCATTTTAATATTCTTTTTGGATAAGATCTTTGAGATGTGATCAATAACACCATGGATGTAGGGGATCAAAATTAGAGCTTGGGGTGGGGAATTGTGCAGGGGTTTCTTGGATTTAAGATGGAGGGTGGCACATAAAGCGTTGTTTATTTAGGATAAAGAATTAGTGAGGGGGAATCTCTCTTTGTTTTAGATGTTGTGAGTCAGAGAAATCTCAAACGTCATATGTATATCAAGAGGTTTTGAAGTATAAAGGACGCATGTGAAAAAAAAATGCATGGTGCATGCTTAAATTCATGGCAGGAGACCACATAATTTATTTAAAAAAACAACATGCACATGTTCAAGGGATATCCCTAAAATATACGTGGGCTAATCAAAGCATAGGCAGGAGGCTTGCTACTTTCCCTTTCAAAACAATTGTTAAAGGAGAAGTGGCTACAATATGGAAATAAATGAGTAAAATATTGGCTATGCCAATCCAAGTAATAAAAATCCGTATATCAATGAGCCTATGTAAACCACTAGAGATCAAAGGAAAAACCAAAACTTCCATACAATTACGCTTGGAAATGATACAACACTTGCCAGGATCCACAACAAGGCTGGAAAAATTAAAATGCAGAGATTAAGTTCAATCTAAGTGGAGGAACATGCCCAATGTGCTTTTCCTTTCTTATAATGAACATTGCTGAAATCAACTCAAACCAAGGCCCGTGAATCCTTATAACATGCAAGCTCAGAAGTGGAGGGCCTTTGGTCTCATTTACAACCAGATCGAAAGGTAACACAGGACATCCGACACACTAACCGAAACCCAATATGCGAGTGAGGGTGAAATTCAAATATCAGTTTAGGAAAATGAAACACCTTCCCTAATCAAGCAATCGACTCCCCCATTGTGTGCACCCAAGAGGTTAGTCATCATGTCAATTAGGGTAACAATCTCCTAGGTAAGGGTGCCATGCTAGCACTAAAACCAAGGTCAAGCATCCCACCTAAACTAAGCCATCCATATGCCCATGAAGCATCACCAAGTGGCTAGGAGACATAGTGATCTCCTAGCAAGGTCTTGGTATGTGTCCCTGAGGCGTAGAGTACTATATGATGTCAGCCTATAGGTCTCGGTATTGGTCCCCGTTTGAATCTTTGTGAAGGGAGAAGTATGGAGTGGTAGGTGGAAAGTGGTAGACTGTAAAATAAAGGTCTCAAGGAATGGGGGATACTCCGCTAACTTGAACCCACATAAATTTGGAAACTCATTTGAGGCAACCACTGCGACTTTTCCTTGAAGGGAATTTTCATAAAGACAAGCTACACCTCTCGAACTTGAATACTTCTCAAGCTTCGAGTGGTGGGCTGGAGGATGTGAGATCTAATCTTGAGGGACTTTCCCAAATGTAACACTAGGCAGTGTTGGTTTGGATACTAGAAAAAGGTGGAGAGGGAATTATGAGACTCTTTCAACAAGAAATGGAATTGAACACATATCTCATTATATTAAGGGCATTTCAAATTGCTAAGGAAAGACAATCATACAAAGGGTTAAGGCATGCTTTCCAAATTGTAGAAGAAAGACAATCATACTTAGACAAGGTTGACTTGAGGGATGAAAAATTGGAGAGGGGGGAAGAAGCTTGTTAAGATAGACATCGTAGACATCTTGGTCCTTGTCCTCAAAGAATGTGGTGGTTCGGGGGGGGGCAGCGGGGGACGACGACTTGTACAAGGAGGGTGGGTGGGGTTGTGGGTAGGGTTAGCATGAAGGGAAAAGAAGAGGAGGGTGTGGCCAACTATAAATATTTGGGTAATAAAGAGCTGACAGATATAGTGAAGTCGACAAGCTTGCAAAGGAAACTGTGAATCTAGAAGAAAGGAAATAGGAAATAGATCTTGGTAGGAGATCCTTTGTCTAAAGCTACTAGAGAGTTGAGATAGGGGTGTCCTTTATCCCCGATTCTACTATTGTTGGTAATGGAAGGACTTAGTAGATTGATTGTAGAAGAAGTTAGATTAGGGTTTATCGATAGAATTTATGTGGTAGGTGTTAAAATATTCGATGTGCTCGTTTCACCATAGACAATATCATAATATTGTCACCCAACCATAGGCACGTAGCCACCCCCGAGCATCGTAACCTTTGACAAATCATCCATCCATTTCACATGGTATGGACAAAGCTCATATAGTCAAGCAGACCATCCTATAGGTAGCATCATCATAGCCACACATGCTATCTCATGATTACGCAGATCAAGTCACGAGCAACATCACCACTATCCATCTAGCTGGCAATCACCTCCAACACTACTGGTAGTTTCCATGCAAATCCAGTAGTAGTACACTGTTACTACAATGCCATCCAATAGATCACAACAATGTCGATCCATAGTAGTACACAACTACTATCCAGTGGTACACAACCACTCATAGTAGCGCACAACTACTATCTAGTGACGCACAGTCAATAGCAATGGAAGAAATCCACCACAGTAGTATATAGCTACTGTCTAGAGACACATAGTCTCCACTGCGATCAACTAATATTTGTACAAGTTGTCACCATGCAGTACAATAGTCTCCTGGCATCAAATCATATCATTGTTTTCATCATCTCTCGAGGCCATACTCCACTCGAGTAATCAGGCATGATGCTGAATAAGTCATGTGCTGGACTTAGCACACTCAACAGAGTGTCTCGCACGAGTCACTCACTCAACAGAGTGATACAAGGACCATTCTTCTAATTCAGACATACGTTATAGAAGAATAGTTGTCCCAACATATGATGAATGCTCCACAATGGCTACAAGAACCATCCTCTCCACATTATCATCTCTAAGTCGTACTAGCATGATGCAAATGCATCATATGTAAGCTATACTGGCATGATGTGGAGTACCATCTACATCATCTCTGAGCCGTACTAGCATGATGCGAATGCATCATATCTAAGCTGTATTGGCATGATGTAAATCAATGCCTTTGCATCATCTCTAGGTGTATGATCATATCTAAGCTATACTAGCATGATGCTCTGCATCATATCTAAGCTGTACTAGCATGATGCGAGTCATCTGCATCATCTCTAAGCTGTATGATCATATCTAAGCTGTAATAGCATGATGCTCTCCATCATATCTAAGCTGTACTAGCATGATCATATCTAGCATGTTGTGACTCAGGCATAAGCATCATCTCTAAGCTGTACTAGAATGATGCTAATGCATCATCTCTAAGATGTACTAGGACGATGCGTCTCAAGACATCTGTATCATATCTAAGTTGTACTAGCATGATGATGAAGCATCATATTTAAGCTGTACTAGCATGATACAGACCAACAATCTGTCAACCTGGAGCATTCTCTATAGGGAGAATGTCTGTCCCCCAACACACTAACTATCCGTGATGTCATATTAGCACTCCGTCCAAACCGAGGAAGTCATCTCCTCCATTTCAACCAAGGGAGTAATCTCCACGAGTCGCAGCTGGTCCCTCAAGTATGCAAACTTTAGCTTGGACAGAGGCTTCATCAAAATATCAGTTGTCTGCTCATCGATGGAGATGTACTGGAGAATCACTTCTCCCTTCTGGACGTTATCACGAAGAAAATAGTACTTGATCTCAATGTGCTTCGACCTGTCATGGAACATGGGGTTCTCTGAAAGCTTCACAGAACTTTGATTATCACAATATATCACAGTCGAATCCAACACCTGATCAGATAGTCCAGAAACTAGCTTAGAGAGCCATACTGCTTCCATACAAGCATCACAAGGTGCAATATACTCTGCTTTTGCAGTACTGAGTGCAACAAACTTTTGTTTCCTGCTAGCCCATGATATCATAACAAATCCTAAACTGAAACATATACCATAAGTACTCTTTCTGTCGTCTGCACTCCCTGCGCAATTTGAATCAGTAAATCTGTGCAGTTGTACATCATTGTTTGTGGCATATCTCAAACCATAATTTAGTGTCCCACGAAGATATCTCAAAATATGTTTTGCAACTATCCAATGCTCATGTCTAGGCTCCACCTGGAACTGGCTCAATGTTTTCACAGCAAAGCAAATGTCTGGCCTGGTATTAACCAAATACATCAATGAGCCAATCAACTATCGATACATGGGCGAATCTACTGGATCAGAATTAGAGTCTCTCAACTTCCTCATATCTGTCACCATGGATTTGCAATCCATCATCCTAAACTTCTGAAGGATCTTTACAACATATTTCCCTTGCCCTAGGAAGATTTCACCACGCTTCTGCCCTACTTCTAGTCCCAAATAATAATGCATGTGACCAAGATCCTTCATATCGAATTCAGAGGCTAGCTTCCCTCTTACACAGAATAATGAGAGGCTCTGCACCTTAAAACCTCGAGGTTGCTCTGTGTATACTTCTTCCTCAATTTCTTCATTGAGAAAAATAGTCTTTACATCTATCTGATGTAAACTCCAACCCATTGATGCTTCAAGAGATATAATAACTCTAATAGAGGTATATCTGGCAACTGGAGCAAACGTCTCGTCACAATCTTCTCCCTCCTGCTGGGAGAACCTTCTAGCCACAAATCTTGCCTTCTATTTATCGATACTTTATAGACTTTCCTTCAGGTCTGTTATCCCCGATTTCTAGGGATAACTAGGAGATCATGTCTCGAGGCCCACAGGTCCTAGACATGGAGTACCGAGAGCAGGATTGACCTGAGCATGGCCCTGGAGGGCCCATCTTTCTTCTTCTTCATCATACCTGTCCCGTCAGCAGCAATAGCATCCATCACCTTCGGCTTGGACTTGCATCGGAAAAGGCTCTTGCTCCATGAGGTAATTGGTCCAGGTATCATGGTATGTGTCATGTTTGATCATTATAACTTTCAGATATATGCATCAGGTTCCTTACATTTCTAACAACTGCTTGGATCTTACACTAACCCACTTGACCATGGTTGGGGGGATTAACGGGGTGCCCTAGCAAGCTTGTATCCGTAGGTTTTGGTTAGCCACCAAAGGGGATTTTGAAGAGCCATCGTCCACTCCTACCATATTATCATTTTACATCTTATTTCCTATTCATCTATCCCATTCCCCTAGTCCGGACATTAGGATGACCTATTTGTGGGGTTACACTTTATCCTGTGGGAAGAAGGGGCTGAAGGCCCAGGGGGTAAAAGCAGCTGGTAAAAGACAAAAGCCATAGAAAATAAAACCTAGAGATGCCTCGCCCAGGGATCCCCGAGAAGGCAATAAAAAATCCTCTCGATAAGAAACAAGAGGGACCCGAAGAAAATAAAACAAGACCTAGCCAAGAGGATGGGGGGTCTCATCATGAGCCAACCCATTATGTTCATAGGTATCTAGCAGTATGACATTGCCATTATCTGGTTACCACGCCAGGGCAGTGACCCTTGGTTGCATGGCCAAGGGAAAGGGGGTCTCATCACGAGCCAGCCTTATAATTTCTGCGAAAATACTCGTGGGTAACACTATCAGCTCTGGTCACCACACCAAGGCAGTGTCCTCTAGTTAGACCTTGAAGTAAAAAGAAAGAAAAAACAATAAATAAAAGAAAGAATAAAGGCAATAAAGGGCTTGGAAAGAATTGCATCCATGATAGGTACAACTCGCCTCTTACAAAGGCACCCATGGATAATATCCACCCTTGGTTTTCACTATGTTTGGGCATCCTTAGACCACACCACCTCGTATTACATGGCTTGGATGATATCCTTTGGGAACTTTCCTTTTCTTATGGATGCTGGCCCAATAGGTTACCTTGTCCTTTTCTTCAGCTTTGTATAGTAGGTCAGTGTAATG
>ML811368.1:28662-53688 GCA_009831015.1 Picea engelmannii | reverse complement strand
TGTAAGTAAATTTTCTTGCAAAACTTCTTAAGTGAATGGTTGTAGGTATAATTTCTTGCATTTGCTTATTGTATTGCTGATTTAAAACCCTAGGTAACAAGCACACAAGTAGGTTATTGTTACATGCCCCCTTGTTGAGAAATTTTTTCAGCCATTGAAGAAAAGAGATAGAGCCTAGCCGTTGCTACACTTGTCTTGTTTCTTCTGAGCTAGCATTGAAGTCTATAAGTTGAAAAGAGGAGACGTCCTAGGCCTAGATTGCCTACACCTAGGGTTGTCACCTTCTAGGGTTTGAAAGCCTTGTTATTGCAACACTTTCTCCCTTAAACTTATGCTTTAGGCTAGCCGTTTTGCCAAGTTGATTTAGAGGAGGAAAGAGCACGAGGCCTTGCTTAAGCAACACCAGAGTGAGCCTCTTTCCCCCAGGGTTTTGATTCTAGGGCCCTGCCTTTGCAGCACCATAGAACCCTACCTTCTAGTCTCTGAGTCATCATCCTTTCGAGACCTTGTGCTCTTATCTTTTGACTCCATATACCCTAAGGCATTGATTTGATCTCCAACGTTGAAGCTTTAGTGTACAAAACTACCTTTAAAACTCTAAAATTTGAAACCCTAACTAACATTGCTAACCTAATTAAGGCTGACATCATAGTTGAATGTTTCATCTTGGCGCAGCAAAACTGTGATATAAGCAATTAAATGATGATTTGAAGCTTTTATTGAGTAAATCATTGATTGGACACATCGTTGGCTTAGTCATCTTGGTAGGTATTGATGAATTGATGATCTCTTATAGCTAATTGACAAAACGTTGACTTCATTCTATATCTATTGCTTTACAATTGCTTATTGAATAATATCAGATAGTCAAAGAAGTACTAACCCTTTGAGTTATAGCCTGCAAATATATATATATTGTGTTGCTGTTGTCTTGTTCCGGGCAGGTGTTTTCAACAGGGCATACACTTCTTTTATTGGCTGATTAGCCGGACTATCTGACATTGGTGGTAACTTGTGAGGAGGGAACTCTAAAACTTGACCTTGTATCATCTGCCTCTTCAAACCCCAGGTTACCGGGGATGTCTCCCCTGGGCTAACCTCCCTAAACAGAAAGAACCTCCCCATCGAGGTGACATTGGGTGGGGAAAGTTCCTGTTGCGCCAGTTTGTCCTCTATCCTTTAGCCTGTGACTTAAACTACAAACTGTGCGATAACAAGGTCTAGGCACAATTTCCTGTACATCATGATGGATTGATATTCTTCCGTCATAGCTTCCTTCCATTCTTTCTTGTCTGTCTGGTTTTTCCACTTCAGTTTTGAATTCTTGGAATTTGCTAAACACTTCATCTTTTGTCTTTAACAGATACATCGAAGTCTTTCTTGAGAAGTCATCTATGAACGTCACATAGTGAAGAGAGCCTCCTAGAGACTTCACTGGCATAGGACCATATACATATGACTCATGAGTGTATTAGATTCAAGATCTCCTTGGATGTATTCTCACTGTTTGGGAATGGCTTCTTAATATTCTTCCCAAGTGCACATCTTCTGTAAACATCTTCGTGTACTGATTGTAATTCTGGTATGCCTACAACCATCTGCTTTAGAGATGGCAATGCTTGATAATGAAGGGGAGCATACCTTCTATGCCATAACTCACTAGGATTGAGTTCATCATGTACAAGAGCTTGAACATTCTAACCTAGGAGTTTATACAATCTTCCTTCACGTATCCGAATGACTCTAGCATCTTCTATTTTTGAATCTTTAGATCATACAAGAACTTTTTCATCGACAAAGGCTATTCTATCTCCTTTGTCTTCCAAGCAAGAAATTGATACTAAATTCTTTTTCAAACCAGGAACATATATAACATTGTTAAGATGAACATTGTTACCTGATTCCATTTTGATAGAAGCCTTTCCAATTCCCTTGACTACATAAGAGTTCTTGTCTCCAAGTTCCACTCTCGATTAGTCACATGATGTCTTCAAGAGATCTTTCAAGAGCTGACTAGTAGAATAATTCTGTTTCTTCATTCTTGGCTTTATTTGAAGGTACTTCATCATTAACAACTGATGCATTGTGTTCTTCCTTTCTCTTCTTTGCTAGTTTAATACAATCCTTTTTGTAGTGGCCATATTCATGGCATCCATAGCATTGTACTTTTGACATATCTCTCTTATGATTGAATTTCTTTCTTGAACCAAATCTTTTCTTACCTTCATGTCTTTTGAACTTTGTTGCATAGGCTTGATCATCCTCTTCCTTTTGGGATCTTCCCTTTGAGTTTATCCTTGTTTCTTCTTGTGCGCAACAGGTCCAAAGTTCTTCTAGTGTTGGAAACTCCTTTCTTGTATTCATGCTTGCATCAAATGCATCCCATGATCTAGAAAGACCATTAAGTGCTATATTCACAATTTCTTTCTCTAGAATAAATTCTTCAATGGCTTGTAGTTGATCTCTCAACTGAGAAATCCTTACAAAGTATCTGGCTACAGTGTCATCCTTAGTCATCTTTGTGTCATGAAGCTCATTCTTCAGACTCATCACTTGTCCAATATTTTTGACTGCAAAAAGTTTAGTTAGGGCATTATACATCTTCTTGGATCAGTCAAGATTTGATATGTAGGGTATCAAGTGATCTTTTACAGAGTGTACAATGATACTCATAGGGTTGATATCGATGTCCTTGAATTTATCCATTGCTGCGATGTTCTGAGGTTCCTTCTGTTTTCCTGCTTCAAACTATGGTTCCACAATCTTGCCCTTCACGGTATCTAGAACTTTGTTCTTGGAAAGGATGAGGTCAATCCTTGTTTTCCATGCTTTGAAGTTTGAAGCTCCTTCTAACTTGTTCTTTGACTTCATGGAGTAAGTCATGACTGCTTTCGACTTTGACTTTGACCAGTCAAACTTTGACTTTGACCCAAAAATTCAACCTTGACGTTTTTGCTAGCTGAGAGTACTAAGAGGTGTGCTAGGCAAAGGCGCACTAGAATGTCCAAGAATTATGCCAAACACTTCACTTGAAGTGCCCAAAGAGTTAGATTAGAGTTTGCTGCAGCTGCAAATCCAGAAACCCTAGCTGCAGCTGCAACTGGTGTTGTTATCCACCAAGTTGCACTAGGATGGACTTCCAGCGAGCCGCCAAAGATTGAACAAATCCTTGTTCAAAATTCAGAATTCAGAAGTCCAATAGGCCAATATGGTCCTTTTTTTCAACTTTTACCACATTTCCATACCCTGCGGGGAATTGTAATAAGAGATGTTGCATGATGAACTTTGTAAAAGGTCTTAGCCACTTAAGACTTAGACATGAGTTGTTAGTTTGGAGTGTTTTTTTTTTACTTGTTAATTATATTTTGCTATCTAAGCAATTTATAATTTCTGAGTTTTTTCACTCAATTTCTCCAAAGCTGGAGTATATGCTCATGGTTAGGCCTTAGCATGGTTCTAAGCCTAGTGTCTAATGTATATTATCATGCTAAACATCCTCCTAAACTTTTATGGAAATGTGCTAAGTCCCTCTTAGGATTGTTTAATTTTTTTCAGTTAATTAAAATTTTTCCGGAAAACATAAATTTTTAATTGTAAATTAAAGTTGTAACAAAAAAATGGTATTTGGAGGCTTCATATGCCTTGGGGGTGCTCATTTTTGGTCCTTGAGCACCCACATTACCAAAGTACCCACTTTAGTGAGTGAAATTAGTGATTTTAATCACTAAAAAGTTAATTTTCCTCACAAACCCCAAAAAAGACATAAAATCAGAAAAAATCAGCAAAGACTATTTTTTGGGAAACATGTCGGGGACATGTTTTGAGTTAACTCTTCTTCACTTAAGTTGAATAAGGCAATGTGGCATTCAAAGAGGAGTTAGAGTAAAGTTTGGTGGGATTTCTCTTGAGTTGTGAGGAGCTTCTCTTGAGAGGTGCGCCCCTGTTAGGATAGGTGGCGCATTCTTGAAGAGGGTGCCCACCTCTTGAGAGGTGGCGCCCTCTCCTTGGCCCTCACTCTTCACACATGTCAATTGGAGGGGATAAATGAGATGTGGCAGCCCACAAACCCACACTTGGCTTGCTTCACCCTCCAAGTTGTGCACCCTCCCTCTCCATGTGTTGCGTCCTCCTTCTCTTGGAAACTCCTCCCTCTTGCTATATATTGGAGCCAGTTCTCCCTTTGTAATCAGATTGGGTTATGTAAAGTTATGCTGTTGTAATTCTCTTAGGAGCTATTGTGGAATAAAATTTGAGAACTTTGGATGTCATTCTTGGTGTCTTGTGTCAATGTGTGGATGCCATTCTTCTTTGTGGATGTGTTGAGATTATTGTAAACCTCTCTTCTTGCAATTGTATTTGTTATTAATCCTTTAATGAGATATTAGTGAACTAGCTTGCATTTCTAGATCTTATGATAGCATGTTTAATCTATGATTTCTTGTAATTTTGCTTGAATTCATGTTTTCTAGATTTGAATGTGTCGGAAGTAGATGCATCTACTTTTAACAATTTCTTTGTGAGATTGACTTAAGTTTGCAGGATCTCTAATTTGGAGGAGTGGAAGACTCTAGCTTGAGTTTCCAACACCTTCAAGTCCATCTAATCGGAAGGATTCCCTCTTCAATACATCAAAGAGACCCCATAGCCCAAAGTTGGCTTCCATTCAACATTCTTTCTCCCCTATCTCATTTTTCTATGAATTTTTTTTGGGTTACTGGTTGCTTACTTTATCTTTGATCTATACCATATTTTAAAATCCTTCTTATCTAAGTTAGTAAGTGAAATTAAAGGTTAGATCTAGATTTCATTTTCATTTAATCATCTTAAGCTAGATCTAGCTCAAGAAGCGTCATTTTTAGCAAGTAATTTACTTCGAAATTTTTAGAGGTTAAAAGTTGACTTATTTCAAAGATTTTTTAATTCCATATTTGGAAATTAGAGTGCCTTTAGTTTTCTTTTTTAAAACAACAAACAAAGATCCTAAGGAGACTAGCTTTTTAACTTGCTATTCTTAGTTCCTTTTGCAAGTTTTACACTAGTTTTACTTAGTCAATTTTTGAGTTTTCATACTAATAACCAAAGACACTTCCAAAGTGTTTTTGGCCATCTTTTTTCATTGTTTGCTTGCTTTTTTGTGCAGGGGGACGAACAGATAAGAGGAAACTCTGTCCATTTTGGGTGGATTTGGAGCATCTCGGACCCCCGAGAGCACCCTTTTCTTCAATAAACATTTGTGAAACTTTGTAAATACTTGTGACCCCCCTAATGAATGGTCACAAGTCATTCCAAAAAGGATATTTTTAATTTCATTAATAAAATCAGTGGGGCTACAAGATCCAATTTTCATCCCCACTAGGGGGAACGGTGTTTTGGTGATTGTTTCATTTTTTGCAAATTTGAGCTTAGGCTCAATTTTCACACCTAAGCTTAAGCTAAAATTAATCTTTTAATTTATGACAAAGCACTACAATCTCACATAAACAATATGGTTAAAATAAACCACAATTAGTTATTTTCCCTTTTGACAAGTAATATTTTAATTTCTAGTTTAGATTTCCTTTCAACAATTTTATTTCTTGTTTAAAATAAACAACTCCCCTTAGCTCCTAGTGTTGTTCTTGACCCTTCCAGTTGCGAGCTTGTCTTGATATTTTGGGAGTAAGTTTCATACACGTTGGGCTGGTCAGTGGTGATAGATTAATAGGGAAATCCTTAAGAAACTTTGCTTTACTGGAAATGTAAAAGAGTTTGTGTAAGATATCTGGCGGGAACTTTGAGATCTAGGTTCTCCATGTCGGATCTCCCACATTCTCTTGGGCTTGTGTGCAAAATCAGAGGGACCTCCCTATTGGATATTTGGCAACCTCAACCTCCACTTTAGGGATGTTCTCTGAAGGGCCAAATCTAGATTAGTTCAAACAATTTACTTTCCTGCAAATAAAATTTGCCTCATTAACCTACTATCAATAAATCTAATAAAATACGCGATCTACACATTTACATTTACAGGAAAGTAAATGTAAATGTGTAGATCTACACCTTAAATCAAATAAGGCATTGGTCTCACTTTTACATTTACACAAAGCCATTTGCTTCAAACACATTACTTTGAGTCATTTACTTTGAAGCATTTTATAATTTAATTGCATCTATTGTTATCTCAAGTATCCTTTTAAGCAAGAATTTTTATGTATCTTGTGGTTGTTGATTGATCTATGTTCATAAAGTAGATTTACTTCATATATTGGTTAATGCAATAAACTCCTAGAATACTAGTTGCTTAGATTCAGTTTAAGCCTTAGCTTATTTTATTAGGGACTACGCCCCTTGGCTTCATTAGGAGTTGAGGATTATGTGACAACACCTTAACTCTAACTTTCCCCCAAGGACACATCGAGTGGATTGAAGATTTCTTTCACTTTCCCTAGTTGTGTATAAAGGCGGCGAGAGGTGCCACAACGAGCTTAACAAGGAACTACCACTCTACCTTCCAGCGGTTAGACTGTCTTGAAGGTGGTGTGGGCCCTGTTATCCCCATTTTGTGGATAACTAAGGAGATTATGTCTCGAGGTCCTCAGGTTGCAGATCTGGAGTGCCGAGAGACTACATGACCAACAATATCCTTTGCACAGATGGAAAATCCACTCACTACCACAGATGGTCACAGTTTTGCAGATGGCATCCACCAAACCAGCTGGCTTCCGGAAGGTAGTGGGCCTTGCTCCATGAGGTTCAAGTCAATATTATGGTGAGCATCATTTCAATATTCAAGCCATGT
This sequence comes from Picea engelmannii, assembly GCA_009831015.1. NCBI lineage: Eukaryota > Viridiplantae > Streptophyta > Pinopsida > Pinales > Pinaceae > Picea > Picea engelmannii. The sequence goes on along the minus strand of ML811368.1, from coordinate 46,910 downwards.
GATTATGTTGTATCTTAGATTGCTCTAGATTTCATGATATATTCTTGTACATTATGCCTTTTGCCCTACTTCACCTTGGTGGTTGACATTGCGCCCTAGTAAGTGGTTTTCCTTGGGGATGGATTTGCTACTGGGAACTCCCTTAATGAGCCATCGTATCGTTCTCGACCATACTTACCACTTTCCATCATTGTTCCCCTCCATTTCCTTATCTCTTGGGATTTTAGGGTGTATTGACCCAAGAAGGGGTTGTCCCTCATTTTATGGGAAGAAGGGGCTAAAGGCCTAGAGGGGTTGATGTTGGGTAAAAGATAAAAGCCTTATATAAAACCTTCTAGATGCTTCGCTCAGGGATCACCCCAGAAAGCAATGAAATGCTTATCTTTGAATAAAGGGGACCCACAATATAATAAATAATGCTTAAAAGGTTAGTTGAAGGATAGGAGGTCTCATCACGAGCCGACCTATCACGTCCATGAATATTTAGTGGTATGACATTTCCATTATTTGGTCACCAAACTAGGGTAATGACTCTTAGTTGCATGGATGAGAGAAAGGGGGTCTCATCACGAGACATCCTTCTCATTTCCTTTAGGTATTTGTGGGTGACATTGCCATCATCTGGTCACCATGCTAGGGCAGTGACCTTCAATCTCTCCTTATGCTATATTGAAAGAAAGTAAAAGAAAGAAAGATAAAAGGCAATTGATGGGCTTGGAAAAAGTTCATTGCGGACGAAGGTACCACACACCCTCTACAAAGGCACCCATGAATGACATACTATGACCCCTTATATGTCATGAGCCCTATGCCCATTGAGTCTTGACCCCAACCACTTCATCCACTTTACATGGCTTAGAGAGGGATCTCTTGGAAACTCTCCTTGCCTTAGGGAAAGATCTACCCAATAGGACACCTAGTCAACCCTCCCATATTCAAGCTTGACAAGTTACATAGTGTCTTTGAACTGTTAATTGTATGATATAGTGATCTTTGATGGACATGCTTGGATGGCTTATTTATTGATTGGATTCACTTATCATGATGTTATGACTTGAGATCCTTGGAGGGTGTGTTCATTTGTCTTTTTAGGACCTAGTTGGTGGACAATTTTGGGAGAACAAGCCTAGCTTGGGCTTCCATGGGGCTACAAGCCCACAGGTTAGGGGCCCACATGCCAGATGAGAAAGATCAGACTTGGAAGGCCTTGATGATGTCTTGGACGACATAGCCCAACCCCCACTTGCCAAACGATTTTCCTAGGAGGGGCAAAACGTCCTCTTTTTGAGCATGACGTCATGTGTGGGGGGCTAGGGCATGGTGGTGAGATGATCTGCTTTGGCACTTGGACGTTTTGAGGGGTTTGAGGTCTTGACCTTGAAGGTAGACATTTGGATGCTTGACGCGTGGCTTTGGCAAGCCTAGACACCCTCCTCTTACACCAACGACTTGCTCCTAATGCCAAAACATTCCCTAAAGGGGTGACGTCCTTCTAAACTAGGGTTTTATTTGTACAAAAGTGAAATTTTAAAGGAATTGTTTAATATTATTTTGTAACAGGGGCAAGATTAGGGTTGTTAACCCCTAATCTTGTGTTTTATGAAATATCCCTGATCCAGCTGATCCAGATATCTACTGCTGATCTATCGTTTTATCATTGAAGTCTGATACTTTGGGGGTTTCTGGATGTGTTTGAGTTAATGTGTGGACATGTTTGGTGATTTTCACATGTGTGTTTCATTCATTAAGTGTTTTAGTAGTATAAAATAATGCATGCGAAATAAGGAAAGCACAACTCACTGATATATATATAATGAGGAAAAAGCAGGAAATACAATAATAACTGGAAGCAAATATAATAATCGTCAGTTAGATCACATGGATCGTCACTCACCTATCACCGGGGTCCCATATCCACTTGTGTGACACAAGGTAGACTTCCCTCAAGATGTGGTCTCTCCAAGTGCTCACCACGCATGACACCCACATGCTCCTGATGAATAGAATGATCAATGGCCAAAGAATCTCAGTTAACTCCTCGAGCAACCACTCTTCTCAAACTCAACTTCATCAAACGTTGAACTACCAATCACTCCAATCCCTGGATCCCATATCAAAATGTGAACTGCAATGCCTCATGAAATATAGTCCTGGAGCATATCAATACCATGAGTCTCCTGCAAATAACACACGGTCTCAACCCGAAATGAGTCTGTCATCCAGGACCGTACCAACCCCAACATGACCTCCACCAATTGAATATGATGCTGCCATAGTGAGGTACTACAAGACCTCAACGAATCTCCAACAAGTGACGTGCTCCCCCCAATACTGAAGCTCACTGGAAAGTCAAAGTGACTTCCCCCTGCAAAGATCCACTCGTCTCCATCAGTCAATGAAATGCCTAACCCTGTAATCCCAGGGTCCCATGCTAGCCTTTGGTAAGGACCATCACATGGACATTGCACTACTCTGATCATGACTGTCTGCTCAAAGCATACATACTGGATCCCCCACTCCTAGATCCTCATGCTGAAATACCTGTGAAAACTGGGCCTACTGTCAAGAAGTTGAACCTGTAAAGGTATCTATGTGGAATCAACATCTTCCCAACCATGATCATGAGTATCAATAAAGAGAACTTGTCTCGCTACATAGAACAAGTCCCTGCAAGCCCTCTCAAAGCCATCCAAGAGTGAAGCATGTTGCTCTCTGGTGCAACCTGGGCCATCATAACATGAAATAACCCACTAACCAAATGAACTTCCAGATCCCATGGCAACATTGGAAGTTCATCACTTACAATCCCCACTAACTGCTCATGTGTCATACTGATCACTGTCGGAAGCTCTCCATCCTCATCCCGATGAGAATCTGAATCTATGTCACCCTCTGAGATATCTGCTATCCCATGGCCAAAGATGCTCGCCATCATGCCCAAGGTCTCAATTGTCTGCCTTTGATGATCCACCCCTATCCTGCTGTATGCAATAAAGACACTCTTGTCAGGTGGTCTTGGCGTACCAACTCTCCATTTCCCCTGCCATTATCTATCTCCTCCTATGCTACTGTCAATGATGAAAGTATCGGGAAAAGATAACAAAAACATCTATAACCGACTGTAGGACTGGAAAGTATCATATGCTTTGGTCAATCCTCAGGATTGGACGAAAAACTCATCCACTAGCACCCATGGTGAATAATCGTCTAAACTCCAACTATCGGATACAACAATAGATAACTCCACAAACTACTGGTCAATCACTCTCCCTCCATCATCACTCAGATAGTTGCTGCTACTGTGAAGGTGATCTCCCAGAACTATGTGTCATTGCAAGGGAGAGGAATCTCCATGCTCCACTAAGTGTGTCTCCTCCCTGTAATCCAATGCGTCCCCCTGAATCCCACTGTACACCTCTATATGTCTCTATGAACTACCACTCGTCACTATATGCCTCTGCATACTCATGTGATCTCTTGTATACACCTGCAATATCATGGATCCTGGGTGTACTACGGGGTCATCCTCTACATGAAGGTCAACCAATCCTTGAACACAAATGGAAGTGTCCTCATAACTGCCCCTGGCTCTGGAATCCCCATGTGTGTGTGTGCCCAATCGTCTCAACACCCCTCGTGAAGGGTGGTCCCTATGACCTATGGACATCCTCCCGCGTCTCCGGATCATATCTCTCCATACTCATCAATGATCCTAGGTACTCCTCATGCTCCTCCCTCAACTGGAGCTCCACTGGTAAACCACCAACATCCTCTCGCAATGTGGCTGAGGGATATATCTGACTCTCCGCTGAAATAGATGTAGTGGATCTCTATCTAATTTCCTCAGGGAGCTCCTTTGATATGGACTCTGATTCCTGAAGGGTTGTCTGTGTCCGTTCCAAGAATCTCCGTGTGCTTACCAACTCATGAGTGAGTCGGTCCACCTCAACCTCCTACTCCCTCAGTGCCATGTGATACATCTCGCCAACCTCTAATAGGTAATCCCTATCAATCAACAACTGCTAGTAGTCGGCCGTCATCAAAATCACTCTCTCCTTGAGTGTATGGAAGTCATCAATGACAAGTACCCCATCTGAACTATCCTATGCCATCGAGGACCTCCAACAATAACCTACCACCAATGCATGTGTATCATCAATGCATCTAGTGGCTGCCATGATCATGTCGTCACTGACTCTCATTTGTCCTACCAAGTGTTGTGACTCCTGGTCACAATCCTGCTGACGTGCTACCTCATGCCTCTCACTACAAGTGTCAACAATGGAATCCCCAACAACACACTCCTCAAAATATAAGGCATTGAATTGCCCACTGTCCCCTGTGCTACGGAGTCCTCCTGTATGCCATTGCACACCATCACCTACTGCGACTCCCATTTGAATCGCACCATATCCTGTATGGGCAACTGTATACTCTTGTGCACTAACCCTACTAATATCATCTGCCCTTGGATCCCATACAGATGTGTCCCGACACGTGCTATGGTCATCCTGTCCAATAAGGAGTGCATCCTCATCACTGTAGATCGATCCTAGGAGTAAGTGTCCCAACAAGCTGTTGGTCTCCACAACCTGGTCCATCAGTGGAATCTCCAAGAGTGGTGATTCACTCTCCTCATACTGATAGGTATGTGTAAGGTCAACTAACTCCAAGCCATACCTCTCCTCCTGGGTTTGCAGATCCATATGACCCTTGTGTACAATCCCCACATAAGTCTCCTTTACCATATCAGGAATGCCACTGATATCCTCATGTGTCGTGGCTAGCATAGGTGATTGAGAAGATGAAAAATGTGGCTCGCTCATCATAGGAAGCTCATCATCCTCCATACATGACTTCCTGGAAGCCATGTCTACACCCACAGGTAGGTCATCCAACCTCCTAATCTCATCATGTCTAAGTGCCAACACATATGGATCCTCACAAGTGTCACCACTATGCTGAAGTGTTGAATCCTCAAGATTGCCTGATGGAGAAGATGAAGGACATGCGCTATCATCCTGTCCATCCAACTGTCCCTCAGATGCGCAAGAGCCACTAGCCTTATCGGACTGCTCTAAATAGGCATCTATGGTTGCATTCACATGCATCTCCTCATCCTCACTGTCACAGTGCACCTTAACAATGTGCACCTTCCCTTTACCCTTGCATCTGTGATCTGGCTTCCAAGGCATTTTGCAACTGTAGCAAAGCTACCTGCATCTAATGGGTGTAAGCTCCATCTGTGCTCCTGTTAATCCACTAGCTGGTAATGATGTATCTACCTCTTATCTGATTTTCCCCAAAGGCTGGTAGGAAAACCAACTTTGATACCACTGAAATATCCCTGATCCAGCTGATTCGGATATCTATTGGTGAACTATGGTTTTGTCATTGAAGTCTGATACTGTGGGGGTTTCTGGATGAGTTTGAGTTAATGTGTGGACATGCTTGGTGATTTTCGCATGTGTGTTTAATTCATTAGGTATTTTAGTAGTATAAAATAATGCATGTGAAATAAGGACAACACAACTAACTGATATATATAATGAGGAAAAAGCAGGAAATAAAATAATAACTGGAAGCAGATATAATAATCGTCAGTTAGATCCCATGGATCGTCACTGGAATACAAATCAACTGATAAGAAATACCCGTGATCAGAAGAATGAATGCTGGTTTGCGCATGCACGGACAGATCGACAAAAAACAGTTTGGCAACTCACGGTAACTACTGTAGAATCCGGAAAACTCGCCCTGATGGCGATACCTGTTGGGATGAGTTGGAAACTGTCTCAAAAGATGCACCTTGGCCTCTAGGCTGATCCTGATGACTGTCGGACTGAAGATCCGACATCTAAAGCTCCGGATGTCACCCCCTGGGTGTTTGCGCACCCCCTGGGATCAATGAGTGCGCCCTAGTGATTCCACGGATGAAATCTGACGATGTATAGCTCAAAACGATTGTCCTGGACTCCTCTTTAATGTGTCGGAAGGAATTCCTCAGATCTGCTCCGGAATGTCCCATGGAACCCCGAATGTGCTTCCTTAAGAGTTGCGCCCTAAATGACTGTTTTATGCTTTCCGGGAGATTCCACCGTCGAAAACTGACGACATGTGGCTCAATAGGTGCGCCTTGGCTAGTTTCTCTAATGGGTCGGAAGGAATCAACCAAACACTGAACTGTATCAAGCAGCCGCACAAACCCTCTCTCTAACACTTGCGCCCTCACTGGCTGAGCTGCACAATCACTAAACTGGATACTGGAATGCATGGTGAAATAACTGGATGGTATCTCCGATAGGCTAGTGTGTGTCTCTCAACACCGAAATCGATCAATGGTGGTGGTTTCCTCCAAAAATCCACAAAACAAGAAGGGGGTGGATTTCCTCCTCCTCTGCAAATATCTCAACATCAAATCATAACATCCTTCTGAATTAGGTTGCTTTACCCTTCCTTTATAGCTTTCCAAAACCCTAATTCGTTGTTGATCTTTTCCCTCCAAGTGACTTTTACTTTATTTTGTTATTCTTTGATTAAATCACTTAATTAATTAATTAATTAACCATTTTACCTCTAAAAAATGATTTATCCATTCTTATGGCTTCTCCGGCCACTGAAAGTCACTTTTCATCATCTTATCCTGTAATGCTCTTCCTCCCGATTTCGATGAGCTATTACACTAAGAGGTTTCTCCAAGTAATATGCCCATTATGACCTTCTTAGTGAATTTAATTAAGATATGACCCATAATAACTCAAAATTACGGAAATCGTCAGAATGCAACGGAACCAAAGCCAAGCTGTACAGAATGGATCTTGATGATGAACGATGCAAGTCGGGTCCAATAACACCCCTCAATATCTCCCGAACTCTGTCACCCCTATCTGGCTACTCGGGTAGGCATAACACTCTGAAATGTTGTAATGTTATTGTTATCCCCCACTTTTAGGGATAACTAAGGAGATTATGTCTCGAGGCCCACAGGTCCTAGACATGGAGTGCCAAGAGCCAGATCGACTTGAGCATGGCCCTGGAGGGCCCATCTTTTCTTCCTTTTAGCGCCTCCACGTTGTTAGCAACAACAACATCCATCACCTCGGCTTGGTCCTGTAGCAGAGATGCATCTTGCTCCATGAGGTAATTAGTCCGGGTATCATGGAATGTGTCACTCTGATCCTCAAAACCTTTGAATATGTGCAGTTAGTTCTTTTTGTTTCTAACGGGTGCTTGGATCTTCTACTTATCTACTTGACCATGTCTGGGGGAATGACAGGATTCTGGGGGGAATGACAGGATGCCCTAGCAAGCTTGTGCCCATAGGTTTTGAGTTGCCACTGGGGGGATTTCTGAAAAGTCATCGTCCATTCCCGTTATACTTACAACTTTTCATCTTACTTCCCACTCATCCATCACATTACATTGGTCTGGGCATTGGGTTGGCCAATCATTTAAGGGTTGCACCTTGCCTTGTGGAAAGAAGTGGCTAAAGGCCCAGAAGGTAAAAGCAGCTGGCAAAAGATAAAAGCCTAAAATAAAACCTCGAGATGCTATGCCCGGGGATCCCCGAGAAAGCAGTAAAAAGCTTCTCAGGAAGAAACAAGAGGGACCCATAAAATAATAAAACAAGAGCTAGTCAGAGGATAGGGGGTCTCATCACGAGCCAACCCATTTGGTCCATGGGCATCTAGCGATATGACACTACTAGCAGTTGGTTACCATGCCAGGTTAGTGGCTCTTGGTTGCATGGCCAAGAGAAAGGGGGTCTCATCATGAGCCAACCTTCTCATTTTTGTAAAAGTGCTTGTGGGTAACATTGCCACCACTGGTCACCACGCCAGGGCAGTGTCCCCTGATTAACTTCTGGAAGGAGAAAGCAATAAAGAATAAGGAATAAAAGGCATGAATGGGCTTGGAAACATTTGCATCCAGGATAGGTGCAACTCGCCTTCTACAAAGGCACCCACAGGTAAGCCTTGCATTTCCCTCCTATCACTGCACCCCTTGTCAGGACATTCGTCACCCACCTTTATTGACATGACTTGGTTTTGATCTCATCCGGAAACATCCCATTTCTAGTGGACACTAGCCCAATAGGATGCCCTATCACCTCCTCCAAACTTGCCTTGCAGATATGTATAACGTCTTTGGGTACTTAATTGGGTAAAAAAGGGTTTTATGCACATGTTTAATAAAATCTATGATTGGATGTGATTGACATTGCTATGATCCTTGTGACTTATGAGCCCATGGAGGGCGTATCTGTTGATGTGCAGGATCATACCCGACGAACAGGTACGATATTGGACAGGTACACATGGGGAGATGATTAGTTCAGACCTCCATGGGGCTGGAGAGCCCACAAGATGGATGTTGAGACCCCAACAGGGGGCAAAGACATGACAAAGGGGTTTGCACGAAAGAAGAGGAGGATGTTCCACAGAGGCACCCTGGCAGAGCCTCACCTAAGGGGGTTGTGCCCTCTCCACTGGAACATTGGCCTTGGAAGGCCCATGACGTCACCCAGGATGCCATGATGTCATCCAACATTGTGGACGTTTTGGGGAGGCAGTTATGGTATTGTGGTAGCTTGGAGAGGCCCAAGGAGGGCTAATGTTTTGCTCCAAGACGCCAATGTTACCCTAAAAAGGGCAAACGTCACCCTAGAAAGGGCATGACGTCTTACTTTTTGCTTGATTAGGGTTTCATTTATGACATTTAATATAAAATAGTATTATTTGGTATTTTGGCCTTGTCGGCCTTTTGGTGACCTAAATTTTATTAAGGTCACTTGCTATTGTATAAATAGAGAGCTAAAACTTTCTAATTTTGATCATCTTTCACTCACCACTTGATGAGGTCTGAAATTTTTGGCCGTCTTAGGGTTATTGGCTGAAATTGTGGCGCACTAGTTGAAGGAGGCTTCTTTTGGTGATTTTTGGCATTTATCTTGGTGGAAGGTTTACAACTAGGGTTTCGCTATATGAATGCTTGATGGATGTAAGTGAATTTCTGCAAACACTTCTTTATTGAATTGTTATGGTATTGTTTACTTGCATTTTGTTATTATAATTTGCTGGATTAAACCCTAGGGGGCAAACACATGTTGGTGTCCTTGTTTCATGTCCCTCCTAAGTTAAGAGCCATTTTGATTTGCTAAAGTTAGATAGAGCCTTTCCATAGAAACACTCTACTACTATTCTAGCCTAGCCATTTTGTTCTTGTCATTGAGCCAAGGAAGGAGGAAAACGCACTAAGGCCTAGGGTTTCTACACCTTAGTGAGCCGTTTTTCCCTAGGGTTTGATTGATGAAGCCTTGCCTTAGCAACACTTCATCATTAAACTCTCTTGTCCTTAGCCCTAGCATTTACTACTCAAGCTAGCCGTTTTTATCTTGTTAATGAGTTAAAGAAGGAGGAGAAAGCACTAAGGCCTAGGGTTTCTACACCTTAGTGAGCCTTTCTCTCCTAGGGTTTCATTGTTGAGGCCTTGCCTTAGCAACACTTCAACATCTAACCCTCTTGTCTTTAGCCATACCATTATCATTTTGGCCCTTCAACATTTGCAACTTTTTGACTACATTTTCCCTAATAACGCATTGATCTAAGACTTCTTGTGTTGAATACCTTGATCACACACAACTTCTAAATATTGTTGAACAATCATTAACTCATTCTAACCCTAGCTTAGACTAACACTTACTAACCCTATTGCTGTTATCATCTACTTGAGTTATCTTTATACATTGCAACATTTATTATATCTTATAAGCAATTGAAAGACTAGCTAAAGCGTTGCTCCTAGTATTGTTACATTGATTGCTATTTATCATTGCAAAGTTTCTTTAGGATTTATTGTGAAGTGATATTGTATAATCATTGGTATTGCATAAACATTGATTTACTTCATCATATTATTGGTCAAGTGATTATTATCAGAAAGTCTTTGATTATATGAAGTACTAACCAACAAGTAATCTTGCATATTGTATAGTTTCCTTGTTGCTTTGTCTCGGGCAGGTACACTTTTTGGTTTTTACTTATCTTTATTGGCTGATTAGCCGGGACTTTCTGATCGGTGGTGACTTGTGAGGGGGAATATTATACTTAGCCTTTTAACCCTTTGCCTTCTCAAAACCCCAGGTCACCGGGGACGTCTCCCCTGGGCCTACCACCCTAAACATAAAGAGCTATCCCATTGAGGTGACAGTGGTGGGATAGTCTTAGTTTCACCAGTTTGCCTTTCTTCCATCCATCTTTTTACCATAACTACAAACTATGCGATAACAGTTATAATGTCCCAAAATGAGGACATTACATTTTACCCTAAAGTATGTGGACAAACTATGTTAGCTACATTTTGTATAAATAGAGATCATAAGATCTCATTTTTAACATAACTCTCCCTCTTGTGAGAGGACTTGGTCTGAAATTTTCGCTACACTTGGCTCTTTTATCTCTTGTGCACTTGTTTATGGCTATATTGATGAATGATTGATGTAGGAGTGAGGTGCTAGCCTTGGATGAGGTTTTTCTAACTGTTATGGTGGATTATCTTCACATTTGTCTTGACCTTGGTATAGTCTTATATTGTTATGCTATCATTTTTGCAAGTCAAGTATTGTTCTGCTAGGAACTAGGTGGGAAGTATAAGGGCATACACCCCCACCATAGTCTTCATCATTTTATGCTTTATCTCATTGATTACACAAGGGTTTGCTGAGAGAAGTATAAGGGCATACATCCTCTTAGCTTAAACCCTAGCTAGAGAAACTTGCCTTGGGAAAATTACACTCCCAAGGAGGTAGCTTCTCTAGCTCTTTGTTTATTTGACTCCATTACCCCAATAGTAAAGGCACTAGTCATACTTTTTTGCATTGGAGATATAAAATCATTGCCTTGGAAAATGCAATTTTTGGTCTTTTGAAAGGTTTCTTGCTTGAAGTTGATTTGCCTCATTGAGAGGAGTCTTCCCCTACTAGGGCATCCCTTCCCTCCCATTACTTTGCTTGCTGTTACAAACCCTTACCTACAGCCATTAGGGCCGATCTAACCTAGATAAACTACTAGCTATAATTCCTAAACTAACCCTAGACTAGCTCCTAAATTTTGCTCACTTACTCTACTAACTAGGGCAGACGTTTTGGGCTAGTTCTTGGCACTTTTCCATGGTTGATTTTGCTGCTACATGCCATTGAATGCTACATCCATAAGGCTGCAATTTCCAGTAGAAAAAACATGTTTACAACAACCATCTTATCTAGCTTCTTAAGTTCTATCTTTCAGCCTGTTGACGTCCTAATACACACTTGGGGTAATGTGGAAGAAACCTTCAATGCACTTGGTGTGTCCTTAGGGGCAAGTTTCGAGTCAAGGTGGTGTCACCTGATCCTCAACTCCTTCGTCTAGGCCAACTCCTAGCGAAGCCCAGGGGGGTAGTCCCTATGAAAAATAATCTAAGGCTTTTTTAAACTAAGAAGGTAAAAACACTTATTTCTAGGAGTTTATATATTTTTTTGAAACACAAGATAATATCAACACAACATAAGTTTGATAAAAAAGGATACCGCCTGTGAAACCAACCATGAACATTCATCAATCATCACATAAACATAAAGATAAGCTTTGCATCAATAGATAAGATGACAATAGATAAACATGAAAGACCAGTGCCAGATAAAGCAATAAATTGTGATGTGATGAAAGTGATGCGTTAATATTATCTTGAGTATTTTAATTAAGGGATTTGGGCATTATTAGAAATTTTTTGATACCGTGAAGTGGGGATTAAAGTCGGGGTCCCCACTCTTTGTGTGCAAAGTGTAATGTGGCCTCTTTGTGCGTTATTCGCTAATCTTATAGACTTACCGACTGGGTGTGCCGCAGGTCCAACGAGGCGAGTTACCCTTTGACTTGACACACTCCACCTAGGGTAGAGGTCTTAGATTAATAATGCCACTTAGAGATTGTCCTAGTTATACTAGCATGCACTCTTCAAATCGTTTCTGGGTCACCGAAGCACTTGAGCGTGACAACAAGCTTGCATACAAGATTTGAACAATTGGGGTTTATTCCAATAACTTTGCAAAAATGAAACTAGTAATAAGCAAACCTAGAACTTGGAGTTGATTTTAAAATTTTGATTTAATGAGATGAGTTAATTTTAGCTTGTTTATGCATGAAGAACTAAATAAAACCAATGAAACGAGACACAACCCCGAAAAGCAGAAAAAAAGCAAAAGACACCAGTTTCTCCCCAGGGGCAAGGGAAACAACTAAAGACGAGCTTTGTGGCTCGCTAACTTTATTACAAAAATTAAACTACTTTCCTTTTAGAGACACTTGATCTTTATATTGAGGGATCAAGTGTTTACAACGCTTTTTTCAAGAAAGAAACTGAAATACAAAGCTCCCGGGAGCACCGAGAGGGTCTTGGAAGAGGCTAAACTTCAAAATTTCAGCAGAACCTCCTTTTGTACCTGTTATATCTGTGATAAAACAACAAACAATCAAATGCAAAAGATGACCAAAAACACTTTAAAAGTGTCTTTGGTCAACCCAAAAAATTTGTGAAAAATGCTAAGTTAAATTATGCTAAAACAGGAAAAAATAACTAAGGAGTGAGAGCTAGATAGCTAACCTCCTTAGGATCTTTTAGGCTGATATAAAATCAGTAATGAAAGCAACTAAGATTTGCAGATTTATACATTAAAGCTGTGTAAATACTTGCCTACCACTAACCTAAAAAATACTAGGAAATTAAAGGCTAACTAGAGACAAATTTGGGCTAGAACCTGGCAAAGAGATGAAATTCTTTTTTATAAACTTCAGATCTAGCTTTTAGAGACTGCATGCAACTGATATAGAACAGATTTATCCTTTTAAGATTAGCTAAATCCTTGCATACAACAACAAACCAAAGAGAACGATAACTTTTTTATAAAAATTTGAGAGAGAAGGGGAAAGAGATAATTTGAAACTAGGAACTTGGGCGATGGAGTCCAACTAATGTGTTGAAGAGGGGAATCCTTCCACTGGATGCAATTGAAGGTGTTGGAGGTTCAAGCTAGAACCTTCCACTCCTCTAAAGTGGAGACCCTGCAAACTTGAGATACCCTTGTAAGCAAACCGTTAAAATATCCTACACATAAGCCTTGAAAGCATGCAATTAAAACAATAACAACATGGATTCATAGATTGAAATGTGATGAAATAAGAATTCACAAGACAAAATAGTTTACTAATACCTTATCAAATGAACATGTAACAACTGCAAGCAAGATAAGTTTACCATACTCAAAGCATCATGAAGGGAGAAGATCCTCCGCACATTTGCACAAGACTCCACGTAGAGCTCCAAAGTCTTTTATTCCTTATTCAAACAACAATGATACAATACAATACTTCTTCCCACGAATTCTAACTAGTGAGGAAGGAGGGGTCGCCTTTCTTATATAGGAAATGGGATGACAATTCCTAGGTAGATATGTGCTAGGGTTAGGGTTAGGGTTTAGGAGATGCGTGGATGATGAGGGAGTGGTTCACTAGTGAATGGGTAGATGCGCAAGAGATGAGTGTAGTGTAGGTGGAGTGGTGTAGGGTGAAAGGGAGTGATGTGGAGTGGAGGGCGAGTGTTGTGAGGTGAGAGTGCGAGTGAGTGTGAGTTGAGTGGTAGTTAGGGAATGCGTGGGCCATTGGGATATGCGCCAATGCTCTAGGAATGCGCCAACTGGGATCTGGGGTCGAGTTCCCACATTGGGATCTCCCCCAAGTCCATGTCATCTCAAACAAGTCGACCCTACCTTAGTTAAACTCGCCCAAGTCCTGCAGTCAACTGGGGACATGAGACAAACATGTTTCAAACATGTTCCCCAGTTCTCCTAAAATCTAGGAGATTAATTTAATTACCCCTTTTCGGTAGTTTTCGAGTAAATTTGATTTTTTAGTGATAGTAATCACTTTTTTGTCTCTAAAGATGGGAAATAGGGGTTTACATGATACTCTAGACTGGAAAACGACTATAAATACGACATCTGACAATGTTTGATTCCATATTTTTACAATTTATTTACTTAGAATTAATAAATTTCATTTTGTGGGAATTTAATTAATTCACTGAAAACTTAAAAAAAACCTATCAAACCTAACTGCAATTTCCACATGACTCAATCAATATGTCCTGGTATGAGCTCATATACAATTAGACACTAGACATTGGATTTTCCATGCCAAGACTTGATCGCCAGTACATACTTCGGCTCTGGAGCTAGTCTTTTGAGTGAAAAAACTTAGAAATTATTTAATTGCTCACAAAGGCAAACAGAAAAAATAATTAACAAGTAGAAAAAAACACTCCAAAGTATGTGCTCACTCCTAGGTCTTAGGTGGCCAATAACCTTTTACAATATCTCATACTTAGGACATTTATTACAATGGTGGAAATGCGAGAAAAATGGGTCTTTTGCAAAACCGACTGAATTCTGAACTTTGTCATATGAGCATTGATTGCTCATTCTTTGGCGGCTCTTCAGGAAATCCAGCTTGTGCAAACTGGTGGATAACACAACCTATATTCATTTCTACTCTTGATGTTGATTTTCTTAACTAGTTTAGATCTTTGTATGCTGATTTATATATTTTATTTGCTAATATAAACTATCATTTACTACTGCAAATTAGGGACAACAAGCTTAACATGCTGATCCAGCTAACATATATCATTGCAAAGTATCGTTTCTTGCATCTCGAGCAGGTATAATCTTCCGGAGAAGTACTATACCTATGGGGCAACAATTACTTTGCTTACAAGGCATCTCTTCCCAACTTTCATGCCACTTAGATTTGACCTCTAGGGGATTCACTTCCTTTTATCTCTATCTCCATCTCAATCCCCCTAGGGTCATCGAAATCACCTCCCTAGAGTGACCTAGTCACCCTTGAAGTGTGGGACCTACATCGAAGTGACATTGGGTGTAGGATTCCCAAGTTGTAGTACTTGCTTTGTGGTTGGGTCGGGCTTTGCCCAACCTACAACTTGTGCTATAACATGCCCATAACCTATTAAAATATTCGATGTGCTCGTTTCACCATACACAATATCACAATATTGTCACCCAACCATAGGCATGCAACCACCCTCGAGCACTGCAACCTTTGACATATAGAATGATTCCGGAAGCAGTATTAGACCCAACAGATAACCACGAGAGAGTGCACCTCTCTCTCAAAGATCCCCTACTCCTGTCATATGACAAATGGCTCCACTATCCACCAACCAAGTCCTACTACTGGAAGTTGTATCAGAAAGGGCAGAGACCAACAAAAATTCCCTCCCTCTAAAGACTATTTGCAACCTCATCCACCTCTGTTGATGATGCTTGTTGCTTTCCTTTCCCTTTCTTCCGTCGTGGACACTGCAGAGCATAGTGGCCTAGTGTATGACAAGCAAAACACTTGACCTTGCTAAGGTCCTTGTTCTTCATCTGCTCTGGAGATGCCTCTCTCCTTGGAGAACCATTTCTTTAGCCCTTCCTAGCATGAGCAACTAGGGCTAGGTTCTCATCATCGTTACCTCTTTGCTTGCCATTCTTTGACTCTATTCAAGCCTCCTCGATGCAGTTGATTCATAGTCTGTTAAATGATGGCAACTTCTCTTGTGCACAAATCCCCTTCACAAATGGTTCGCAAGACCCGGGAAAACTATTGAATGCCACATTCACCAACTTTGTGTCATCAAATGCCTCACCAATGGCTACAAATTGATCATGAATCTGAGTGATCCTCATGAGGTAGCTAGCAACTGTATTTGATTTGGACATCTCGACAAATCGGAGTTGGTGCCTCAGAATCAACTTTCAGCTTGCATTCCCGCTTTGGTACAAGACCACCAAAGCATCATACATATCCTTTGCTGTCTTCTTCTCGGAAATATGAGAAATGAAGTGATCCTTCACATAATCCAACAACACCCTTTTGGCCTTCACTTCCCTCTTCCTATGAGCTGCCAATTCCTGTGCATCCTTTGGATCTGGAATCACCATCTCAACATACTATTTGAGATCATTCTCTTCCAAGAGAAATAGAGCCTAGCCTTCTAGGCCCGAAAATTAGTGGCCCCATCCAACCTGTCCTCAACTCTTAAGAGTGCTCACCATTGTGACTTGCCTAGAACAAAAACTCTGCAGCAACAAAAATTTGTAACACCAATCTGTAACAACTTGTGTCTCAAGAGATGACTCCCTCTCTCTCTAGAGCTTATGCTTCGATACCATGTCAAATTTTCAAAGGCAATTCAATGCATTCAATTTCAGATTTGAAAAATACTTCCAAGTGACTTCAAACATTAAACTAGGGATGTAATCACTGAATAATTTTACACTGAAATTATGATAGAAAAATATAGTGGAAGCACAAAGATCAGAGAGAAATCATCCATGCACAAGAGACACAAAATTTTCGTTCTGTAAAATTTATGATTGAGAATTTCTGAGGACAAGGCCAATTACAAATTCAGCAAAATCCCAAAAATCTTCCAACTTGCAAACCTGGTACAAAACCTAGCTGGTTGAAACCTGTATGACCTGTTGACGTCAGCTGTACGACCTGCCGACGTTAGCTGTATGGCCTGTTGGCGTCAACTGTATGGTCCGCACATTTGGTTCGTACAGTTTGTACTAGACGTGCGACCTAGTTCTCCTTCACACATGCGATTGTCCTCCTCACTCGTGCGACCTCTCTTTCTCGTCAGAAAATCAGAAAAACAAAAAACCAAAAACCCTAGGCCAAAGTTTCCAAGGTGAAAAAATTCCGTTGCTGAAATTGCAACCCCATTCTTGTTGGCACAAGTGTTCACTCACTTATGCCAACTCCATTATGTCACAATGAGATGTGATGAGTGTCTCACATCGCCTCTCCTTTTATAGGAGTCTAATGAGTGAGTTTAGAAACCCCTTCTAAACTCAACATTAAATTAGAATTGTTTATTCCTCCATGTGGGTGTGGAACCCCAACATGTGGCTGTTAAGCCCCAACCAAGCCCTACCTCAATATACAAGGGGTTTTCACAAAATGAAAAATGCAATATGAGGGCCAATGAAGATTCCCACATGCTCGACACCAAGGCCAATGTAAGAATACCTCCCAATGCTACAAAACATCAACAATCACTTGGTGCAAAAGTTCCTAAGCACAAGTGTGAGACCCCAAGGGAAACTTAGGCAAGCTATCCTAGGGGGGCTTCTCTATGGTTAACTAAGCTCAATGTGTGTAGTGTGAAGTGGGAGCAAGAGAGCTTAGCAACGAAAACATAAGAAAAATGTTTTTGGGATTTGTATTTGGGGTGGTGGATGAAAGGGAAGATCAATGCCTTTGTTTGTTTGGGCTATGGGGTCATGCATGCAACTTCAAAGGGCAGTTCTTATGAAAGATTAGGTGCTAGAAGTAGTCAAGGCGATGCACCCTCTAACAACCCTTATTTGGTTACTAGATTCACGGGTTTGATGATGGAGAGGGTCTATCTAAGATCCACTACTCAAGACAATCATAAGGGTGGCCCCTACCAAAGATTATCTACAGATGCAATGATTTATTTTGATCAAGTGCGTAATGTTTTCCTCTTGAAGATAATCAACATAAAAGGGAAATGGAGAATAGAGAAGAGATCTATTAGCCTAACTCTTTCCAATGTAGCAATTCTGCTCCTCTATGACCCTTGAATTGACTCTGGCATCCACAAACCTGTGAAATAAAGCTTCCAATGATGCACCTAGAACAATATGTCACACATATATTGAAGTTGTACATACATTACACAAAGCTTAGACAAAGAAAAGACAACTTTATTCCATAGCTTGGAAGTTCTTTCACTCACACCAAATCCCATGGAGAGAGAAAACCCTTATATAGGTTTAAGCTCTATCTCCCTTATACAATAAACAATGAATTGTTTTCCTAGATCCAATAATGTCTCTAAGGAAAATCAATAAAATAACCTTCTCAATAATTTGCTTATTAAAAGTAGCAAAAAGTTGTTGAGATCCACAATTTCCTCCAAGAGGTTATGATAAAATATTGAAGGAAAACAATATAATTGTTGAAATAATGTAACTGCGAAGAGCATTCTTATTATTCTTGGATTAAATCCCCATTGCGGATTAATCATGTCATTATTATTATTATTGTTATTGGATTAATCCCCATTGTGGATTAATCATGTCGGTAATTGTATAAGGACCAAATCCCCTTTTGCGG
>ML811368.1:2462-19687 GCA_009831015.1 Picea engelmannii | reverse complement strand
GTCACTTTCCGAATATAACACCTGTGACTGGAGTGACCTCTAGTAACCCTATTTACCCCTCTTTGGCCCTGGCTATAGTCTAACGGGGTGGTTTAGACCATTAAGCCTCCTCTTCTGGAGCTCCTATTTGGAAAGGGACATTAGAGTGTTTTTGCCGATTGTGTCCCCCAGGTTGCGCTGGAGACATTTCCCAAAGTTTCACAGCATATAGAAGATAGATATGTACAATAATAGAAGAAAACAACAAGATACAAGAGAATAACATAATGGAACAGCCAAAAACTTCAGATCTGACCTTTATTTATTTAGTAAGTCAACTTCCATACAAGAGATATATAGACTTGGAAGAATATAGTAGGAATGTAAAAGTTATGGCTGAAGATACCTCCCATGTACAATCAAAAGAGTTGTGAGTGTTCCAGAAACCAGAATGGCTGCATGCAAGTGTAAACAAGATCAATTTCTTTCCCTTCTTCGATCTGACACCCCAAACTAGCTGTCTTGTGCATTGTCTGGCTGTAGGGACCCCAAGTATTTCGAGCTCCTCTCTTCTAACCTCCAAGCCCGTGGAAGACACTTTAGACCTATAGATCTGATGATGTAGAACACATATGATGAGATCTTTCAGCTAAACTGTGAGATCTAGCCCTCCAACTCACTGAACCTCCAATAGAAGATGCATCCTCCTTCAAAAATTTGCCCAGCCAAGAAAAATAATAAATACGTAGAGAAAATCTCTCAAGAACTGATGAGAAATGGCGTTTGGGTGATGGCAAATCCTTCTAGATAATGTTTGGCCTCAAATCTACCTCCTCCTAGGCAAATCGAACACTTCCTTCTTCCACAGTGCGCAAACCTGTAGAAAACCTCCAAAATTGCGCCCTGCTTCCACAAAATCCTTCTAAGACTGATCTAAAACTGAGTAGAATGGTGAGGGTGGGATCTTTCACTACCTTGACCAATCTTGGATCACGAATATAGGAATCTTTCACCTCCTTGCTGATCTCTCGGGTTTGTTTACTCAAAACCCTCAAAATGTCTAAGCTGTAGAGCTCAAAATGCAAATGAGAAAATGTCATGAATGAGGAGCAAGGCACCCACCTCTCCCTTTTCTACCTCCATCCTCTAATTTTGACTTAAATTAATTAATCGACTTCTAAGGTTATTACTTTATGTCTTCATCTCATCAAATTAGCTTTTAATTTGCCTTTTACCAAAGTCACTTTAATAAGATAACCTTTACTCCTTTAGTGACCACTTTTGTGCCTCTTAGCCCTTTTTTCTCATGAGACTATAGTCTAGAGGGGAAACTAGACTACTAAGTCTCTCAAGACCCTTGTCAAGAAGAGGGGGACATTACAGTCTCCCCTATTGGAAATTGCTTGCCCACAAGCAATCCTGAATCTGTCCGTTGTAGAACCCGTTAACTTTCCCAAGTAGCATCCTCTATAGGCAAACTTTTCCGTTTGATCGAGTATTCCTTGATGTCCCTGTTCCTTAGCTTTTTCGCACTCACCTCCAAGACCTCTTCTGGAATCAAAATCAAATGTGCTTCTTCATCTACTGGTGGTAATCCCTCATTAGCTACATGCTGCCCCAATGCCCTTTTTAGGCATGCTACGTGGAAGACGTTATGGATTTTACTTCCCTGTGGTAGTACTAACTCATATGCAATTGCCCCCACCTTCCTTTTCACCCTGTAAGGCCCATAAAAACGAGGTTTTGAGTTTTTCAGTGCCATTTTCTTAGTGGATGCCTGCTTGTACGGTTGTAGCCTCAAATAGACCAAGTCCCCTACCTCAAAAGTACGCTCCACTCTGTGCTTATCTGCATATAATTTCTGCTGGTTTTGAGCCCTTTGCAAATGATCTTTGAGTTCTTTAAGGATGTCTTGGATTTCCTGTATCCACTCCTTAGTCATAGGAGCTCTACTATCTTCAAACACAATCTCCACAAAAGTGAGGGGGTCATAACTATATAAAGCTCTGAAAGGAGACATACCAATGGACATGTGGTAAGTGGTGTTGTAGCAGTATTCACCCAAGTGTAGTGACTTGACCCATGCCTTCTGTTGCCCTATCACATAATTTCAGAGGTATCCTCCCACCCACTTGTTAATTATCTCGGTTTGACCATCTGTTTGTGGATGATAGATAGTACTGGGGGTTAATTTTGTACCCACTAGCCGAAATAACTCATGCCAAAATGTGCTCATAAATCTATTGTCCCTGTCACTCACAATCATCTTGGGTAACCCATGCAACCTGAAGACTTCTCTGAAAAATAGATCTGCCACTTGAGATGCGCTATAGTCCACGGGGATGGCAAAAAAGTGAGCAAACTTGGTCAAATGATCTACTACCACAAATATGTAGTCCCTACCTTGTGCCTTGGGGAGCCCTGTTATGAAATCCATAGATACACATTCCCACTTATGCTCCAGAATGGGAGGAGGCTGCAATAGACCTGTTGGGTGAGTGTGTTCATCCTTGTTCTACTGGCAGGTGACACACTCCCTGATGTGGCGCATGACATCTTCCTTGAGACCTTTCCAAGCAAATCTCTCTCTTATCTGTCTGTACGCTTTCAAGAATCCTTGGTGCCTTGCTTGTGATGAGTTATGAAATGCCTGAAGCACTCTCTTCTTGACCAAGGATTTAGGAACCAAATAAATCCTCCCCTTATACTATATGATGTCATCTATAATCTTGTACATGTCATCCTGTAATTGACCATCCATTAACTCACTTGCAAACTTATTTTTTGAGTACTCTACCAATAGATGAGATTTCCAATCAAGTGATATCTTTGACATGGAGTAGGTTGAGGGTCTTCTAGACAAAGCATTTGCTACCACATTGTTTTTTCCCTTGACAAATTCTATGTCAAAGTTATAGGCTTGGATCTCACTCACCCACTTTCGCTGCCTCTCATTATGGTCCTTCTGCTCTACGAAGTACTCGAGGCTATTATGATCGATCCTGACCACAAATTTTGCCCCCACCAAATATTACCGGAATTTAGCCAGTGCATGCATTATGGCTGGCATTTCCTTGTCATAAATTGTATATAGCAACTTAGGCCCTGTCAGTTTTAGGCTGTCATATGCAATGGGATGCCTATTTTTCATGAGTACGACTCCAATTCTCTCCCCTGTTGCCTCACACTCCAAAATGAATGTCTGAGAGAAATCTGGTAAAGATTGTACAAGACAAGTGCTCATTACCTTCTTCATTTTGTCAAAAGCCAACTGTGCCTCACTACACTTGAATGCGTCGTTTTTGGTCAAATCAGTCATTGGTGCACATAACTGAGAAAATCCTTTAACAAACCTCCTGTAGTAGCTGCAAGTACCCATAAATCTCTTGAGCTCTGTAAGTGTTTTAGGTGTGGGCCAATCAATTATAGCTTGGATCTTTTCATGGTGGACCTGCACCCCCTTTTCCCCAATGATATGTCCCAAATAAAGAACTTTTGTCATCCCAATTTCACATTTTGATTCTTTAGCATACAATGATTGCTCCTCCATGATGTTTAAGACCTCATTCGCATGCTTGAGGGGATCTTCCCATGTTCTACTGTAAATCAACAAGTCATCAAAGAAGACTAGTGGAAATTTCCTCAACTGTTTGTTGAATACATGGTTCATGCAATATTGGAAGGTGGCTGGCGCATTGGTCAACCCAAAAGGCGTGACAAGGAACTCATAATGCCCATAATGGCATATGAAAGTTGTTTTGTGCACATCCTGCTCGCTCATTCTGATTTGGTTGTATCCAGAGCGCAAATCAATTTTGGTAAAGTACACTATGCCATGTAGCTCGTCCAATAGATCATCTATCCTGGGGATGGGATACTTATTTTTGATGGTCTTCTTATTTAGAGCCCTATAGTCAATACACAAGCGCATGGTCCCATCTTTCTTCTTGACCAATACCACTGAAGATGCAAAAGGATGGGAACTTGGCCTAATATGACACATATCCAATAAGTCCTTAATGGATTTTTCATTTTCATCCTTGAATTTCTTGGGATGTCTATATGGTGTAGTGATAACTAGTTTGGCCCCTTCCTGCAACACTACGATATGCTCAAATCCCCTATCCGGAGGTTGCCCTGGGGGAATAGGCCCAAAAACCTTCACGTGTTTATCAATTATCCTCTGCATGTCTCATGAATAGGAATGGTGTTTTTCTTGAGCATTTTGAGTGACCACCAGACACTCTGCTGCATAAGCTATGTCCCCATGTCTGAAAACGGATTCCATGCGCTTTGCTGAAACTACCTTGGGTGAATTTTCTATCATTCCCTTCAATGGCACCCTTTTTCCTTCTTCTGAGTTGAAGGACATCTCCATGGTCTTGTAATTGGTAGTAATGGGTCCCAAGGTGCGAAGCCATTGAACTCCCAGTATCACATTAGTGTATGGAAGATCCATCACATAGAAGTCATGAGTTAAACTGTAACTTCCCAAGGTGATATTCATTTGAGGGATATATCTATCATAAGGCATGGTTCGCCCTCCTGCTACCTCCACCATGAATCCATCAAACTCAATAGTGGGTAGATGTCTCTTGCTCACTAAGGCAACATCAATGAAGTTATGGGAACCTCCACCATCAATCAACACTGTAACTCTTTGCCCTTGGAGAACTCCTCTTATTCTGAAGGTACTAAATCTTTGCACCCCACTGATGGATGCTATGACTGCCTTCCTAATCCCTAGCTGCTTGCACACTGTCTCCTCTTCACCTTCCTCTTGTACATGCTCATCATCATTGGAGTTACCTCCATGTTTTGAATGTGCCCAACCTCATCTCCATCCTCCTCACTATCTGAGAGTACCTCAATGTAGTGTATCTTTCCCTTTCCCATACATCTATGTCCTAGCTCCCAAGGTTCTTTGCAAGTAAAACATAGTTGTTTTCTCCTCAACTCTCTCCTGGTGGCCTCATCTAACTTTCCCTTACCTTTATCTACAAATCTTGACTCCTTTCCTTTAGGAGCAATAGGTAGTCGTGGGGTGAACTTGTGTTTCAGAGATGTCCTTGCCAAATCCTTGGTCTTCCAATTTGCATCCTGTAAGTTGGTAGGCTTAAAATCCTTGACCCAACCACGCAAGGCTAAATCACCTGACACGGGGACACGGGACACGGAGGACACGAAAATATGAGTATCCGACACGGGCACAACAACCCTCGAAAACAGGACACGAAGAATACGTTATATATATATAATTTATATATCAAAATTTAAATTATGAATTACCCATGCAAAAATGAAATAATTAAACTGTAAACATATACATGATGATGATAAAAATTCAATCATACAACTAGTACTAACTTAGTAACTACTAAGTTACTAAGTTACTAACATAAATGATGACATTTCCAACTCAACATCGTTGTCCAAACCCATATCATCGGAAAACACATCCCACATCTTTGTCTTTCCCTTCAACCACTCTTCTCTCTGCCTAGTGCCTGCAAATAAGATAGAGATCGGTGTGCACAGACACCACTAAGTCACTTGACACGATGACAAAGAGAAGAGTTCAACAGAAGAGTTTATACTTGAGTGAAGGGTACATTTTTACTAGGGTCGTGACAGAAGAGTTCAACAATCAATGCCACCAACATCGAGGTACATAAAGGGCATGGTGTCGTTGATTAAATGCCAGTTCCGTACCCTCTTACATGACAAAATCTAGTGGAAACATTGCAACCCTGCCAATCTTGAAATCTTGAAAATCGTTAAGTCTGCTAAATTTTGAATGGGACCTAAAATTCTACTTTCTTCATATGAAGTCCAATGAGGATGGAACCATTCTCAAACATCCTGAAACAATTAATGGTAATGCTAGAAATTTAAGTAAAAGGATGAAAATGAAAGTTAAAGGAGAATGCCACTTTCATTTTCATCCTTTTACTTTAAGAATTTAATATTACCATTAATTACCAGGGCGGGTGAAATGGAGGGGGTGGGTATCTCTGTAAATAGAATTAGTAAGGCAAAATAACCCTTAGTTGCACACTGAAACACCTCATAGTTGCAACTTGCATGAGAAAACACGAGCCATGGTCCTTTCTGAGCAGGACACGTGTGTCCTGTGAACATGAGAAGTTATAAACACATATCCGACACGTGTCCTACTGTTTTGTGTCCGACACGTAGGATACGTGACACGAGGGGGGGTTTGGACGTGTCAGCTGACTTAGGTGCAAGGGCTCTGTTAGCCCTTCAGAAAAAAGCATCAATGATCTAGCCTCTGATACATCAGGAACCATCACTGCTATTCTCTGAAATTCTTCTATGAATGCCTCAACTGAACCTATTTGTCTAAGTTGGGTGAGCTCTTTGAAGTGAAGTTTCGTGTCATCCTGGTCAAACCTGTACATGAGCCTCTGTGTAAATTCCGTGTAAGAGATGATATGCTCATGCCCTAAGGTAGTCATCCCATGAAACCACCACTCATGGGCATTACCCTATAGATATAGTGTAGCAAATTTGATGGCATCCAACTCCATCATGGGATTTAGTTGTGGGTAAGCATCCAATTTTTGCACCCACGCCTTGGCAGATAACTGGTTGTCCCATCAAATGGTGGTATCTCCATCTTTCTTGCTCTACGCCCTAGGTCATAATTTGCCCTGTGAAACTCCTTGGGTCTTCCTCTAAATTTGATTCCACAATATCCAAAAGTGTGACATGCCTCCTGGAACTTGCGCTTAGTGCTGTGTACTCTCTCTCATACTGATCAAAGTTTTCTTCTATATCCCCATGACCCTATAATCCTTGCTGATGCGCATCCAAGAAACTAGGCATGTAAGGTCTTGGCGTATCCCTACTATTTTTTGCCATCTTGTTATGAGCGCCTCCAAATAAGTGTTGGCCTTCATAGGGGTTCTGGTGACTGGTCTTTGTGTAATGCCATTCTCCTCCATGGGATCCACTAGCCCCATTGTTACCCCCATTTCTTTGAGGATCTCTACCATGAGCCATGTGCATGAGAAGATATGTAATCTTCTCTTGTCCTTCCTTCAGAGTGGTGTTTATATCTATCAAAGCTGTCTTGACCTCATCCTGTTTCCTTGACAAGTGTTCCTGAGTTTCTTGGATTTGATGCTTTAAATCAAACTGTGTCCTATCAATGGAGCGCTTCATTTCCTAAAACATGTTCATCCATCCTTCCTTATCATTGGTAGCACCTGTTTCCTGTCTTTCCCCCATACTGCTTTCTGTTTTTTTCCTTTCTGGTGATTCTGGTAAAGGCCGTCCTCCTCGGCCTCTTCTTGTAGTCATCGATTAAGTCACAGGCTGGCAAGGATATTCACTCTGATACCACTGTAATGTTCCCAAGCAGATTTTCCAGGAACATAAAGGAATTTTTACCTGTTTTTGTGATTGTTTTTTCAGATTGTGTCTCCCAGGTTGCACTAGAGTTGTTTCCCAAAGTTTCACAACATATAGAAGATAGATATGGACAATAATAGAAGAAAACAACAAGATACAAGAGAATAACACAATGGAACGACCAAAAACTTCAGATCTGACCTTTATTTATCTAGTAAGCCAACCTCCATACAAGAGATATACAGATCTGGAAGAATATAGTAGGAATGTAAAAGTTATGGCTGAAGATGCTTCCCAGGTACAATCAAAAGAGTTGTGAGTGCTCTAGAAAGCCCAATGGCTGCATGCAAGTGTAAACAAGATCAATTTCTTTCCCTTCTTCGATTTGACACCCCAAACTGGTTAAGTTGCGCACTGTCTCGCTGTAGGGACCCCAAGTATTTCGGGCTCCTCTCTTCTGACCTCCAAACCCTGGGAAAAGACTATAGATCTATAGATCTGATGATGTAGAACACATCTGATGAGATCCTCCAGCTAAACTGTGAGATCTAACCTTGCAACTCACTGAACCGTCAAGAGAAGATGCGCCCTCCTTCAGAAATTCGCCCAACCAAAAGAAATAATAAATATGTAGAGAGAATCCTTCAAGAATTGATGAGAAATGGCGCTTGGGTGATGGAAAATCCTTCTAATTAGTGTTTGGCCTCAAATCTACCTCCTCCTACATAAATCGAACACTTCCTTCTCCCACAATGCGCCCAACCTGCAGAAAACCTCCAAAACTGAAATATCCTTGATTCCGCTGATCATGATATTTACTACGGAACTAGTGTTTTGTCTCACAGATCTGATACTTTGGGGGTTTCTGGATGTGTTTATCTTCAGATCTGATACTCTGGGGTTTCTCGATGCGTTTTAGTTATTTGCTTGAGATGTTTCGTGGTTATTGCATGTGCATGTTGGATATTATGGTTTAAACATTATATAGATGATGCATGCGGAAATAAGGAACATCAACCGCCCAATAATATGTATTATGAGATTCAAGCATGGAAATACAATGAAATACTGGAAATATAAAAGATAGTCATCAGTTAGATCTCATGGATTGTCACTAGAATACAAGCAAATAACATAAAAATACCCGTGATCAGAAGATGAAGGCAGATCTGATGCATGCATGGATAGATCGGCAAAATCGACAGTTCTGGAGAAGCACGGTAACCGCTACAAACTTGAAAACTGATCGGGAAGGTTGCACCCATTGGAATGAGCTGGACACTGTCCCAATAGAAGCGCCCTGGCCTCTAGAATGATACTGGCAACTGTCGAATGACAGATTTGGTCTCTGCTACTCTGGATCTCATACCCTGGGGGGTTGGGCACCTCCTAGGCTCTCTGGATGCGCCCCAAATGATTCCACCAACGGAATTGGCTGCTATAGGACTCAAAACGATCGCCTCGCAAAATGCGGAACTGGGTTGGAAGGGTTTCCCCAGATCTGCTCTGTTGCTTCGTCTATAACCCCAACTGTCTGTCTAAAAGCGTTGCACTCTAGATGGCTGAATGATGTGCTATGAAGGATTCCATCATTCGAATCTGATTGGAAGTGGCTCAATCTGTGCGCCCTAGCTAGATCTCAACTGGGTCGGAAGGAAACTGCAATCTGAGCTCTAACCTCGTGCAACTCCACAAACCCTCTATCTGACTTGCGCCCTCACTAGCTGAGCTGTGCAACCTGCAAATTGGATACTCCTGAATAGTACGATGAAATACTTGTATGGTATCTTCGATGGGCTGGGGTGTGTCTCTCAACACCGAAACCTATCAATAGTGGTGGTTTCCTCCAGAAATCCACAAAACAGTAGAAGTAGAATCTCTTCCTCCTCTGGGAACTCTCAACATGAAATCATAACAATGCATAATGAGGAATTAGGTCAAATTCCTCCCTTTATGCTCGTCCCGATGTAATTCACCATTGAGCTCACTTAAGCTAGGCGCTTTTCCTCCTAAGGTGAATAATTAATTAATTAAGTCCCCCTTTAGCACCTTTTCGTTCTAATTCTTCGTTGACTTAGGCTTAAGTGACTTTTCCTATGCTTTTTGGCTTAATTCATCGTTTAGCCACCAAATCACCCTTATTTCTCCATTTTGTTCCCTGTTTGTTCTTGACTATAGTCTACGGGAACACATAGACTACTAAGTCACTCCTTGCTAGCCTACTCTTGGGAATGGGACATCATAGTCCTCCCTTCCCGAGATTGCTTGTCCTCATGTGACATCAATCCTGGGTGTTGCAAAATATGCTCTCCCTCCCATGTGGCATCCTCCACTGGAAGACCCCTCCATCTAACCAAGCACTCCCTAATGACCCTGCTCCTCAACCTGTGCTCTCTCTGCTCTAGTACCTCCTCCGACACTAGCTCCATCTGGCCCTCCTCATCCAAGGGTGGCAACTCCTCTGAAATACTAATCTGTTGTCCCACAGCCTTTTTAAGGCAAGAGACGTGAAGGAAGTTATGAATCTTGCTACCCTTCGATAGCTCCAGCTCGTATGCCACCTCTCCTATCCTTCTGATGACTCTGTATGGCCCATAAAACTTCGGCTTCAGCTTCTCTGCTCTGCTCCTCTTCAAGGAGGACTGTCTGTATGGCTATAATCGCAGAAAAACCAAATCCCCTATCTCAAAACTGTGCTCGACTCTGTGCCAGTTTGGATATATCTTCTGCTGGTTCTGAGCCATCTGCAAGTTCTCCCTCACTGACTGCAGAATCCTTTGAGTCTCCTCTACCCAGTCTTTGGCCCCCGGGACCCTGTTGTTCCCAAACACAGTCTCCACAAAGGAGGGTGCATCGTATCCATACAATGCTCTGAACGGTGACATCCTGATAGACATATGGTAAGTTGTGCTGTAGCAATACTCACCCATGTGTAACCATCTCACCCATGTGCGCTGCTGCCCCCCCACATAGTTCCTCAGATACCCCTCCACCCATCTGTTGATGATCTCTGTCTGTCCATCTGTTTGTGGGTGGTAGCTGGTACTCGTAGCTAGCTCTGTGCCTGTCAAACTGAAAAGCTCCTGCCAAAACGCGCAGATGAAGTGCCCATCTCTATCACTGACTATCTGCCTGGGTAAACCATGCAACCATAATACCTCCCTGAAAAACAACTCTGCTACCTGTATGGGCTTGTAGTCTGTGGGTATGGCAAAGAAATGTGCAAATTTGGTTCGTTTGTCGACCACCACAAATATACAGTCCTTGCCTTGCACTCGAGAAAGGCTTGTAATGAAATCCATAGAAATGCTCTCCCATTTCTGCTCTGGAATGGGTAGAGGCTGTTCCAGCCCTGTGGGGTGTGTCTGCTCGGACTTGTTTTGCTGACAAGTCGTGCACTCCCGGATGTGTTTCAACACATCATCCTTGAGACCCTTCTGCCTATATGTTTTGAAGTACCCCTGATGCCCTGTTGTAGGCGAATCATGACACACCTTTAGAATTTTCCCCTTCAGGGTAGATTCTGGAACCAAGTAGATACGATACTTGTAGAAAATGACGTCATCAAGAGCCTGGTATCTATCATCAACCACCTGCGCATCCATCACCTCACAAGAAAATTTGTTTTTGGAGTACTCCACCAACAAATGAGCTTTCCAATCTGTACAAATGTTCATCATCGAACATCCTGCTGGCCTTTTGGACAAGGCGTCTACTACGATATTCCTTTTTCCCATGACATACTCAATGTCAAAGTCAAAGGCTTGGATCTTTGAGACCTACTTTTGCTGTCTCTCATCGAGGTCTTTTTGATCTAGTAAATACTTGACACTGTTATGATCAGTCTTTACTACAAATCTGCTGCCTACCAGATACTGCCTGAATTTCGTTAAGGCATGCATGATCGCTAACATTTCCTTGTCGTAAATAGGATAGAGTCTCTCTGACTCGTTGAGCTTTTTGCTCTCAAACACAATGGGGTGGCCCCCTTGCATCAAAACTGCTCCAATCCCCACCCCTGATGCGTCACACTCTAAGACAAATGACTGTGAAAAGTCTGGAAGGGCTAGAACAGGGCATGTGGTCATAACCTCCTTCATTTTGTCAAATGTCTGCTGTGACTCCTTTGTCCAATGAAAAGCACCCTTCTTGGTCAAGTCTGCGAATGGTGCTCCCAACTGTGAAAAGCCCTTGACGAACCGCCTGTAGTAACTGCATAACCCAGAGAATCCTTTTAAAACCGTGAGGTTCTTGGGCATTGGCCAATCCAAAATGGCCATGATCTTTTCCTGATGAACCTGTACTCCCTGCTCACTGATGATATGCCCCAAGTACAGTAGTTCTCTCGTGCCAAATTCACATTTGGATTCCTTGGCATATAATGACTGTGCCTGCATAATGTCCAAGACCTCCCCCAAATGTGAAGATGCTCATCCCATGTCTTGCTGTAGTTCAGTATATCATCGAAGAATACCAGAAGGTACTTCCTCAACTGTCCTCTAAAGATGTGGTTCATGCAAGACAGGAAAGTGGTTGGTGCGTTGGTCAATCCAAACAGCATGACCAAGAACTCAAAGTGTCTGAAATGGCATCGGAATGCTGTCTTCTCAATGTCCTGCTGCCTGATGCCGATCTGATGGTATCCTGACCGTAGATCAATCTTAGTGAAGAAGATTGCCCCATGTAACTCATCCATCAGCTGATCTATGCGTGGAATGGGATACCGATTCTTGATCGTTTTCTTGTTGAGCGCTCTGTAATCGATGCACATCCATAACGTGCCATCCTTCTTCAGGACTAGAACGACTGAAGATGCAAAATGTCTCATGCTGGGCCTGATGTGCCCCATAGCGAGCAATTCTTTGATTGCTTTCTCAATCTCGTCCTTGAATTTCTTGGGGTGCCTATAGGGCGTTGCAATCACCAGTGTAGCCCCTGCCTCTAACTCAATCATGTGCTCAAAACCCATGTCAGGCGGTCTTCGTGGTGGTATCGACCCAAATACTGGCTCATACTGACCCATAAGCTCTCTGATCTGTGGATGGTAATGCTCCCTACCCTCTGAATCCTTTTGCGTGGTGATCAAACACTCTGTTGCGTAAGCCATATCACCTTAACGAAAGATCCGCTCCATCCTCTTTGCTGATACTGCTCGAGGTGCCCCTGTAGACATGCCTCTCAGCACAACTCTCGATCCACTGGCATCTCTGAAGCTCATGGTCAACGTTTGATAGTTGAACCCAGTCTCCCACAATGAATATAACCATTGTACCCCCAACACGACATCAGTATCTGATAGGTCAACTACATAGAAGGTGTTTGTCAAGGTGTAGTTGCCTAGTTTGACCTCTAGGCCAGGGATCATGTCCAAACATGCCATCATGTATCCATCTGCCACTGCTACATGGAATCCCTCAAACTCCTCCATGCGTAACCCCCTCCTGGCTACTAAGGACACATCTATGAAGTTGTGGGTGGCCCCACCATCAACTAAAGTTGTCATGCGTTGCCCCTGTACAAGACCCTTGAGCCTTAGAGTGTTGTACCTGGGTACGCCTGAAAGGGTGGCTATGGTTCCCCCTTTCACCTCTCTAGGAGGTTTTGCTTCCTCCTTGGGTTTTTCCCATGCCGGTATCTGAGGTTTCTTCATCTCCTGCTCTGGCTCATGAGTGGTCTCATCCTCTGAATCACTGTCTGCTGGTGCCTCAATATCCTCCTCCTCCTCACTGTCTGATTCCACTTCAATATAGTGGAGTTGTCCCTTTCCCATGCATCTATGCCCTGGGACCCAAGGGTCTCTGCAAGAGAAGCAAAGATTCTTCCTCATCAACTCCTGTCTCGTATCATCATCTAACTTGGGATTACCCTTCCATTCCCTTTGAGGATTCTTTTGATCCTTGTCTCTCAGTGGTACAAAGGGTTTAGTTTTTGGCACAGAGTTAGCCAAATCTCTATTGCGTCGGATGGCATCCTGCAAGGTGTGAGGCCAGTATGCCTTTACCCATCCCCTCAAGGGTTCTGTGAGCCCTTCTGTGAATAACATGACCAACCGGGGCTCGAATACATTTGTCACTGGCACTGCTACCCTCTGAAACTCTAAGATGAATGCCTCTGTTGTGCCAGTTTGTCTCAACTGGGCTAGATCTCCGAAATGGATCTCTGGATCCCTCTTGTCAAATCTATCCATGAGTCTCTCTGTGAACTCTTTGTAGGAGGTGATGTGACTGTGGCCCAATGTCACCAATCCGTGATACCACCACTCGTGTGCCCCACCCTCCATGTGTAAGGTAGCGAAACTGATGGCTTCAGACTCGGTCATCTGGTTGAGCTTGTAGTAGGTGTATAACTTCTGTACCCAAGCTCTGGCGGTGCATTTGGACAATCCATCGAAAGAAGGTATGGTGAGTTTACCAACTTTTCGGATGAAATCAATGTTATGCCCCTGCTGTTGTTGTGACCCTCCTCTCTGTGGCTCTCTAGGGTGGTTCCTGAGTCTGAGTACACAATACTCGAATAAGGCCATATCCTGATGGAAGTCACGGCCGAACGCTACATACTCTCTCCAATACTCTGCAATGTCCTCTGCGTGAGTGGGTAGTCTCTGTGCTATCGACATCTGTGCTGCTACCGAGGGTGCCCTCTGGAAATTGGGAAACAAAGGTCGAGGAATCCTACTTGCAGAGGTGTATGTGCGAGCGGGTGACTGGGGTCTACTGCCTGCCCTTGAGCTCCCCTGTACTGCATGTGGGGCTTGGGTGCCTGAAATATCCACCATAACCAATCTATCAGCCACCTGAGCCAACGACTGAGACATGGTCCGCTGACTAGCTAACATATCATTGATAACCTGCATGAAAGCTGCCTTTGGTGCCATGGGGGCCTTACCACTGCCCTCTGGTCGCTAATATCTGTTACCTAGCATTCTATCTGCCTCGCGCTCTGCTCTTCTCTCTGCTTCTCGGTGTGCCTCTTCCTCTTCCTCTGAACTGGGAAGGAAAGGAGGAAAGTTAGGTCTTCTTTCCTTGCGCCTGTTGTAAGTGACATATTCGTCACCTACGTGCTCACGACCATCTGGGTCTTCTGCTGTACTCATCATCTTTAGTCACAGGCTGGCAGGACTAAAGCTCTGATACCACTGAAATATCCCTGATCCTGCTAATCAGGATATCTACTATGGAACTAGTGTTCTGTCTCACAGATCTGATACTTTGGGGGTTTTTGGATGCGTTTTATCTTCAGATCTAATACTCTGGGGGTTTCTGGATGCGTTTTAGTTATGTGCTTGAGATGTTTCGTGGTTATTGCATGTGCATGTTGGATATTGTGGTTTAAACAATATATAGATGATGCATGCAGAAATAAGGAACATCAAAGGCCCAATAATATATATTATGAGATTCAAGCATGGAAATACAATGAAATACTGGAAATATAGAAGATAGTCATCAGTTAGATCTCATGGATCGTCACTGGAATACAAGATGAAGGCACATCTGATGCATGCACGGATAGATCAGCAAAATCGGCGGTTCCGGAGAAGCACAATAATCGATACAAACTGGAAAACTCGTTTGGAAGGTTACATCTATCGGAATGAACTGGAAACTGTCCCAATAGAAGCGCCCTGGCCTCTAGAATGATACTGGTAACTGTCGAATGACAGATTTGGTCTCTGTTGCTCTGGATCTCGTACCCTGGGGGGCTGTGCACCTCCTGGGCTCTCTAGAAGCGCCCCAAATGATTCCACCAACGGAATCGGCTGCTATAGGACTCAAAACGATCGCCTCGCCAAATGCGGAACTGGGTCGGAAGGGTTTCCCCAGATCTGCTCTGATACTCCGTCTATAACCCCAACTGTCCATCCAAAAGCGCTGCGCCCTAGATGGTTGAATGATGTGCTCTGAAGGATTCCACCATCCGAATCTGACGGGAAGTGGCTCAATCTGTGCACCCTGGCTAGATCTCAACTGGGTCAGAAGGAAACTGCAATCTGAGCTCTGACCTCGTGCAACTCCACAAACCCTCTATTTGACTTGCTTCCTCACTAACTGAGCTGTGCAACCTACAAACTGGATTCTCCCGAATAGTACGGTGAAATACTTGGATGGTATCTCTGATGGGCTAGGGTGTGTCTCTCAACACCGAAACCTATCGATGGGGGTGGTTTCCTCCAGAAATCCACAAAACAGTAGAAGTCGATTCTCTTCCTCCTCTGGGAACTCTCAACATCAAATCATAACAATGCATACTGAGGAATTAGGTCAAATTCCTCCCTTTATACTCGTCTCGATCTAATTCACTATTGAACTCACTTAAGCTAGGCACTTTTTGAAATATCCCCGATCTCGCCGATCGAGATATTTGCTACTGATCTACTATTCTGTCTTGTAGATCTGATACAGTGGGGGTTTCTGGATGCGTTTCAGTTCTATGTTTGAGATCTTAATGGTTATTGCATGTGCATGTGGGTTATTGCATGTGCATGTTGGTTATTACATGTGCATGTTGCATATTTAAGGTTTAAACAACATATAAAGGATGCATGCAAAAGTAGAGAACATCAACTGCCCAATATCATGTATAATAACGGTTCGATCATGGAAATACAATAGCTTACTAGAAATATAGAATATAAACGTCAGTCATATCTCATGGATCAGTACTGGAATACAATCAAATAACATAAAAATACCCGTGATCAAAAGATGATAGCATATCTGATGCATGCACGGATAGATCGACAAAAATACGCGATTCCGGAGAAATATGGTAACCGCTACCAGCTGGAAAACTCGTCTGGAAGAATGGACCATCGAAATGCGCTGGAAACTGCTCCAATAAAAGCACCCTGGCTTCTAGACTGAAATGGATGAGTATCGGATCTCGGATCCGGTCTCTAAGGCACTGGATCTGGACCCCTGGGGGGTTTGCGCACCTCCTGGAGCACTGGATGCGCCCAAAAGGATTCCACCAACATAATCTGTTGTTATATGGCTCAAAACGATCATCTCGCTAAATAAGGAAATGGGTCGGAAGGATCTATCCGATTCTGCTCTGAAACTCTGCATGCAACACCAAATGTCTGTCCGGAAGAGCTGCGCCCTAAATGGCTGAATGAATCGATCTGATAGATGGCTCAATAGAAGCGCCCTGGCTGGATCTCAAATGGGTTGGAAGGAAACTGCAATCTGGATACGGGTCTCACACAGCTCTCCAAACCCTCAAACTAGCTTGCGCCCTCACTGGCTAGGCTGCGCACTCTGCAATGGATACTCCTGAGTAGTACGATGAAAAACCTTGATGGTATCTCCGATGGGCTAGGGTGTGTCTCTCAATATTGAAACCGATCAATGGTGGTGGTTTCCTCCAGAAATCCACAAAACAGTAAGGTCGGCTCTCCTCCTCCTCTGGGAACTATCAACATCAAATCATAACAATGCCTAATGAATTAGGTTGCTTTACCCTTCCTTTATAGCTTCCCGAAACCCTTGATTATATCACTTAATAAATTAATTAATTAACCATTTTGCCTCTAAAAAGTGATTTATCCATCCTGATGGCTTCTTCGACCACTGAAAGTCACTTCTCATCATCTTATCCTGTAATACTCTTCCTCTCGATTCTGATGAGCTATTACACTAAGAGGTTTCTCCAAGTAATATGCCCATTATGACCTTCTTAGTGAATTTAATTAAGATATAACCCATAATAACTCAAAAATTACGGAAATCGTCGGAATGCAATGAAACCAAAGCCCAGTTGTGCGGAATGGATCCTGATGATGATCGATGCAAGTCGGGCCCAAATAAACCCCTCAATATCTCCCGAACTCTCTGTCACCCCTATCTGGCTACTCGGGTAGGCATAAC
>ML811367.1:87514-110945 GCA_009831015.1 Picea engelmannii | reverse complement strand
AGATCATTTTGGGATATCACATATCGCGAGTTCCCACACCATGCTCTGTTGACTCCTCCAATGTGCAGGTCAGCGAAATTCCAATCGCTCGCCATGTGTCCTTGAAGATGGACGGTCCTCTTGCTTTCAGGATTTTGTAGGCCCGCTTCATCTTGCACGTAAAGTTCGTGCTCCTTCTTATGGGTCCAATAAAGGTCAGTATTCGGGCCCAGATCTGACGCCTGAGATCTGTTCTCTTCTACTGTGCGCTCCTCCTATCTGAATTCATATCTGACGGTCATCGAGAATTTTGAATGTGATCTAATGATCATTGTTACTCTTCACTGATGATGTTTCCATTTTCATCATCGCTGCGCTATTGATCGTGCTAATCTTCGCATTGATCCTACCATTAATGACAAACACGCATACCACGCATACTCTATCTTCTGTTTGTAAATATGCCAACAAAGGTAGAATATGATCTTCCAATATCAACCATCTATGACAACATAAATGCAATAAACATTTCAAAGAATCCTATTATGCACTCAAAGACAAAGCATATTCCCATCAAGTACCACTTCGTAAGAGAACATGTAATTGAACTAAGTGTCAAGATGGAATACATTGCCACCAAGGAACAAGTTGTAGATATTTTTACCAAACCCCTTCCGAGAAAAACATTTGATTATCTCATACAAAAGTTGGGATTGCTATCCTCTCATCTTATCAATAAATAAGCACAACTTAGGGGGAGCATAAATTTTCCATTGATGTCAAAGGGGGGGAATTACAAAAATGGGGAGGAGAATTAAAGATATGGGGGGAATTGCAGACAAGGGGGAATTATTTCTATTTTTAGAGTATTACATGTTTTTGAGTATGGGGTTGCCATCAATGACAAAGAGGGAGATTGTTGAATAAATTATTGTCATTGATATCAAATATAAGTAAGTATTTAAATATAAATGTGAATTTAATAAATACAAAAGTGAAAGTAGAATATAAATGAAGTTACATAAAAGTGGAGTAAACATGAAAGCGAATTAAAAAAAATAAAAATTAAAGTGGAGTTGTGGTAGTGGATTAGAAGTGAATTTACGTAAAAGTGGAGTAAACATGAAAGTGGATTAAAAAAAATCTAAAATTTAGAAATGAAGTTACATAAAAGTGAAGTAAACATGGAAATGGATTAAAAAAGGTAAAAGTGAAAGTGGAGTAAAAGTGCACATGGTATTTGCACATGGATTTAAAACCCACGGTGGTATTTTACCCATGGTAATGTTAAAAAATGAATTAAACATAAAAATATGAGAAATTAATTATTATTTAATAAAAGTTGCATCTTCTCAAATGAACATGACTTTTCATGTAAAGCTTATTATAAAGTATAAATGGAGAAGCAGGTTATGAGAAACAAATGTGTGCGTGGGTGAAAATGTGATATTATTATGCATATTATTTTAGAAGTGACAATTGAATATCATACAAGGAGCGATGATTAAATATTAACGAAGATCATATCCGATGTTCTAGCAAATATAAGGTAGATATAAGTCATAATTAGAAGAAGAAGCTAGAATATCTAGTGAAGGAAAAGATAAAGTAGAAGTAGCAAGCATGGAGAAGATCTGGCAAAAGCAGAAGTAATGAGCGCAAAACATATTTTGTAAAGACAAAATCATCAAGTAGATTAGTGAAGGAAATGCATATGAAGAACCTATAAACCAATAAGTAGGTTGGTGCCTACAAAACAAATGGTTGTGGGGATTGATGTCTCCAATAGGTTGGTTCCTCCAAACAACAAAAAGGATCAATTTCTCCAATAGGTCATGCCTAAAAACAACAATGGGGATTGGTGTCTCTAGTAGGTTGGTGCCTAAAAACATTT
Organism: Picea engelmannii; assembly: GCA_009831015.1. Lineage (NCBI taxonomy): Eukaryota > Viridiplantae > Streptophyta > Pinopsida > Pinales > Pinaceae > Picea > Picea engelmannii. Next base: position 109,072 of record ML811367.1, on the reverse strand, counting down.
GTAACCATAGATTGGTGCCTACAAATTTATAAAAATAATGTTTTGTGGTTTTCTCTCAAAAGGGTTTCCATGTTAAATATTGTGTCTTCTAGTTGTTACATTTATGTGATTGCTTCATTATGGTTTATGAATTTTAAAAAGAAAAATATGGCCTTATACTGATTCACCCCCCCTTTTTAGTACAAGTGTGTGCTCAACAATAACAATTATCAATATTTTATTTTATTGGACTCGTGTTATTTTATTATGTTTTTACAAAGTAAGGATGAGGAGGGTTCAAGAGATGAGGGCATTTACAATAGTTCAATAAACTTTGTTCAATAAAATTTTGATGTCAAATTAATGACATTTCCTTATATATGTAGATTCTTTTCATGCTATGTTGTATACATAATTTAGCATTTATATGTACATAATTTTTTCTCTCATAATTTTTAGATTGTAAAATAGACTTATACTAATCATCAATCTCATTAGTATTCAATAATAATAATAATAATAATAATAATAGTTGTTATTATAAATGATTAAATTAATTAATAATAATACTTAATTAAATAATCAATGATATTTAAAATAATTAAATCATTATTAATAATTACATCAAATCTTAGATGCTAAAATGATGTAATTTTGATATTAACTTGATTTGAATTGTATCTACTACGAAGTTAAAAAGATGCTAACAAGATGCAAATTAAATAATAATGACATAGACCTAATGTTAACATGACACTTGCATTATTTTCATATGATGCTAATACATAATATAATATGAAAGATTGATGCCCATATCGATGTAATATGATGCTAATGTGATGCAACATACATGTTGGACAACTGAGAGGGGGGGTGAATCAATTGTTATTGTGCTTAAACAATTATTCCCATTTGAAAACTCTTTACAGAACACTCAATGATGATCACAATAAGGTAGGGAAGTAAGCAATATAATATTCAACATCAATCACACACATGAAATATAAAGAGACATATATTTCCCAAGGAAACCCATAAAGGGAAAAACCTCTTCTTCTTGATATGATAAGTAATCTTTATTTTATGTACATTATCATTCTTATGAGCTCCAACTCTTCTTGAGGATAAAACCTCTATTTTACAAGCAACAACTTGCTAAGAGCACCAACTCTCTGGTTTCTCTAGCACCCACTAGAAGGAAGCACCAATTCCCTGAGTGTTCCAACACCAAATAGATGGAAGAACCAACTTCCAGTCACACATGCACCAACTTGTATAACATAAAACAATGGTTCTCCCTTGCACCACCCTACCACCCTAGTTTTTCTGGATGCAACCAGATGGAGGCTACAACTCCCTATGTTCAAGAACCCACTTGAAACTCTGAGGACACCAGTCCTCCCTAACACCTCCCTACCACCCTGAAATATAAATCTTTGCTTTCTTGAATTTATCATAGTGATACAACATTTATCTATGGCATACCACTCTCATCACCATTCTGCTACATTGCTCTTCTCTACCTACTTTAGTGTCTCTCTGCAGACCTCTCTTTCTGTTCTCCTAGATTTTATACTCTATGAGCCATCTCACTTCTATGTGCTATGCCTTTGCATGCTCTTCACTACGTCACTGTTCTACCCTATAGGTAGTTCACTGCATCTCTTCCTAACAACTAAATAGCTAACTCGCAGACCCACTTTCACTTCTCTGTTCTACATGTATTTTTCATGTTGAGTCCTCTTCCTGATCATCATCACAAATCTTCGTCTTCTCTATCAATTACAACCAGTCAATTATGGCTTCTTTGGCTTCTAAGCCCCTTCCCTCGCGTGACTACTGGTGGTGACCAAATGCTTATTCAAAAGGCGCTTCCTAATTTCTGTCTAGTGAGTGCTAGATTTGTTTCACAATATGAACTTGAGCTATGAGATTCATGTGACCATGCAATTGAGGGTGCATCTATAGGTGGTTTGAGGGCAACCCTCTTTTCGCCCTGCAATTCACTACGAGCCTCCACGTGTCCTTTCTAAAAAACCATGGTTTCAATTGTGACCCGCTCATGAAAAATTAAGGCCTGAGCATTTTTTGGCCCCACAATGGAGCATGACCATTGATATCTAATCCCTCAGTGATGCTTCTTTATCAACGAATATTATCAGCCTTCCTTTCCCATTTTTCACGCACGATCTCATAAATAAAGTTCACACATATTCAATCCCCGCAATGTGACGAGACCGTCAATCTTACGATCTTGACGGTGTTCCTGAAAGGACAATTTATATCTATCCTATCAAGTCCGTGGACCATATCTCACCTTCCTAAATCAACGACTGAGATTTACTTCCTGATCCGGGCCCCAGGACTTTCAAATCTCAAACCCTGTTGCTGTTGACTCGATATCTTTCGGAATGGAAGATCTGCAGACATTTGTCCTCTTCAATCGACGTCTCTACCTTATTTCATTTTTCCACGTGTGATCCTTATCCTCAATGATAAGGTGACACGTGGCTTGCCAAACCAATAGACAAGATTGATTTCACCTTTCGGGATTCAGGAGTTTTGATTCTCAAACTCTGCTTGCTTCCAGAGCATTTTACACGGAGTCCACGATCCAATGATGCGTGTCCTCGTTTAATCTAATAGGTATCCTCCACTCCAGGACTTTGGCCTTCGACAATCTCAAAAATTTATCCTTCGTGTTTTCTCAAAGAAGTTTCACCCAGAGTTCACGATCCGTTGACATGTATCCTGCTACATGATCAATGATCGAGAATACACCTGAAGTGATCTTCAGATCAGATGACTCATATCCACTTCGGGTCTTTGACATTCGGGACTTCGAGTCTTTGGGAGAGTACTGGTGGTAAAACTCTCGAAGAAAAACTCCTGGAGTGACGTAACTCTTGCGTCACTTGATGGCGTGTCACAAGCCGAGAAAATGCCACATGTCACTCGGATTTGTGATTTCCACGTACCTGAAATGTCGAATCAACTTGACACTTGTCATTATCTGATTACGCCATGTGTCCTTGCTGACATGGTCTATCACATGTCCTTGATGACATGGTCTACCATGTGTCCTTACTGACGTGGTCTACTGATTTTGTCTACCACATGTCCTTGAGGATGAGATTTGCTGACGTAGATCTCCCTGATCTAATGGTCATTGTCTAATCTCTAGATCCGACGGCTAATAGAAATTTGCATTCCAGGAATTTCAAATCTCAAACTTTCTTGAGTGTAACCTCCTTGCATATTTATATCCAAAGTGAATATTGGTCACTCGATAAGGATCTTGGACCGCCAACTCAATCTTTCTGCGATGCAACTTTGCTAGCTTATCCTTTCCTTCCACTTTGAAATTGATCCGCCAACTGATGAAATTTCACATTCTGGGAATTCCAAATATCAAACTTTCCTGAGTGTGAACTCCTCGCATATTTAAAACTGAACTAAACATTTTTCACCGATCATGTTCTCATATCAATGACTTGATATTTCTGTGCGTTACTCCTATCTAGACACCGATCCGACGACCACTGTCACTCCTCCTCCTGAGCTTACAATTTCTTCCGACTTGGAAGGTTTTCTAAGTATTCAAAGGTTTCAGCTTCCGAACCTTCTCGTGTGGGTCTTGTCTTTGTTGTTCTTGTTTTACATTGTTCCTGTTGTTCTTGCCATCAATGAAAAGCACACCCTTTACTATAAATCATGCCAATAATCTCCCCCTTTGGCATTGATGGAAACTGTAAAAGGCTGCGCTATTCTCCAACTATAGCATCCTGACCACTCCTTTTATCCCCCTTTGACATCAATGTCAAAGAAAACATGCTCCCCATGAGTTGTTGCAGTATTTTTCGAAGGTATCAGATATTCAACCAATACATGCTCCCCCTGATAGGATGGAATCTCTTAGGTTGATAATGGATTCACGCCCAGCTTCTCGTGTATATACTCAAACTAAGCTTTTGCAAGCAGTTTAGTGAAGATATCAACAATCTGATCTTTGGAAGGAATATAATGCAAAGAAACAATAGTGTTGGTCACCTGTTCCCTCAAGAAATGATACTTGATGGGTATATTCTTGGTATTGGAGTGAAATACAAGATTCTTGGACACACTTATTGCACTAGTATTATCACAATGAATTGGGATCAGTGCAGTATATTTTATCTCCAAGTCTGCAAGTGTCTAAATCATCCATAATACTTGGGTTCAACAAGTGGAAATTGCAATGTACAGCTTCTGTAGTCAATAAGAAAATTGAACCTTGCTTCTTTCTCAACCATGATACAAGGGAATCTCCTAAGAAGAATGCACCTCCACTCGCGCTTTTCCTTTCATCTGCGAAGTTAGCTCAATCAACATCTGAATAGACTGATAGTTGAAAATTCTGATTCCTAGGATACCATAGGCCGTAGTCCATTATTCCTTTCAAGTATCTGAATATTCTTTTGGTAGCTAACAAAAGAATCTGTTTAGGTGCATCATGATACCTTCCTACCATTCCAACAACATGCATTATGTTTGGGTGAGATGCTGTGATATACAATAAGCTGCCTATCATATACCTATATGAACTCTGATCAACATCAGGTGAATCATCATCCTTGCTTAACTCTTACATCCAATGACCATATGTGTGCTCATAGGTTAAGAATCTTCCATTTGAAACCTTTTMAACATTTCCCTTAGATATTTTTCTTGAGAAATAAATATTCCTTCAGACCTCTGAGTAATTTGTAGACCAAGAAAAAATGACAGTTCCCCTATCATAGACATTTCAAATTCAAACTACATGGAAGAAGCAAACCATTGTACCAATCAAGCATTATTACTACCGAAGATGATGTCATCTACATAGACCAACATAATGAGCATATCATTACCCTTTGTTTTGATATATAGATTTATGTCAACTATTCCTCTCTTGAACCCTTTGTCTTGGAGATATGTATCCAGTCTGTAATACCAGGCACGAGGAACTTGTTTCAACCCATATAAAGCTTTCTCAATCTTGCAGACAAAGTCAGAATTATTTGACAATTGGAAACCTTCTGGTTGTTCCATATAAACTTCTTCTTTTAGATCTCCATTTAGAAAAGTAGACTTGACATCCATTTGATATAATTTAAACTTCTTATGACAAGCATAGGCAAGAAACATTCTAATAGCTTCTAATCTTGCTATAGACACAAATGTTTCATCAAACTCCAATGCTTCTATTTGATCATACCCTTTATAGACCAATCTGTCTTTATTCTTGACAATTTGTCCTTGTTCATTCATTTTATTTTGAAACACCCATTTGGAGCAAATAACATTCTTATCTCTCGGTCTAGGAACAAGCTCCCAAGTATTTTTTTTCTCAATCTGATCGAGTTCCTCGTTCATTGATTTTAACCAATTTACATCTTCACTGGCTTCATTGAATTTTTTGGGTTCCACCATGGATATGAAGGCTATATGTGATTGCTCGGTGTTTTTGATTATTATTCTCCTGGTTTGTACACCTTTGTCTTTCTCACCAATTATCTGACTTGCAGGATTATTCTTTTGAGTAATTTTGGAGAAAGAATTGTATGCTGTCTGCTAATTTGAGTCTGCCTAAGTATTTGCATCTTCATCTGACTCAGAGTCTTCTTATTTTGATTCTTGGACCTGTTCAGATTCAAATTCACCTATATCCTCTGTTGTTGATTCAGTATTTTTCACCTCTCTTACTGGGACTCCATCAACTTTTATGTCAATATAATCAACCAATTTATGCAACCTCTTATTATAGCATCTGTATCTTTTACTGTTTGTAGCATAACCTAAGAATATGCCTTCATCAGCCCTATCATCATACTTGCCAAGGTTCACATTATTATTCTTTATGTAGCACTTACTCCCAAAGACTTTGAAGTGTTTGATCGTAGCAGGTCTTCCATGCCACAGTTCATAAGGTGTCTTGTCACTGTGTGGTCTGAGGTGAGATTTATTAAGAATATGGATTGTTGTGTGTATTGCTTCTACCTAGTAGGTTTGACCAATGTTCTTCTCATTCATAATTGACCTGGCCATTTGCTAAATTGTTATGTTTTGCCTCTCAACTACTCCATTTTGCAGTGGGGTTCCTGGGATTGTGTATTTTCTTTTTATCCCATGTTTATCACACAACTCCTTGAAATCACTTGACATAAATTATCCTCCTCTGTCTGATCTCACAACCTTTAATCTGTTGCATGTTTGATTCTTAGTTAAAGCCTTAAATATTTTAAATTTCTCAAATACTTCATCTTTTTCTTTGAAGAAAGAAACCCAAGTGAGTCTGGAGTAATCATCAATGATCAACATGAAGTAGTTTTCCTTCCCCGTGCCTTCCTGTCTTGATGGTCCACATAGATCCATATGAACTAATTGGAGTGGTTTCTCTGTTGAAGTAGAGTTCTTGGATTTAAACTATGTCCTGGTTAGCTTTCCTACTTGATAGGGTTTACACACAAAATCTTGTGGCTTTGATATTCTTGGAAGATCTTTTATTGCCTCAATATTTTTGAGCTTGATTAAGTGGTAAAATTTTATATTTTCAAGTCTTCTATGCCATAACCAGCTCTCATCATGTTTGCTTAGATGGCACTCTTCTCTATCTTCTTTCATCACATATACATTATTATATGTCCTTATGCCTTTAGCCACCACTTGTCCTGAATTTACAGACTTTATCTTACAATCTTTGGAAGTGAAAACCACTTCACATCCTCTGTTACACATTTGAATTACACTGAGCAAATTATGTTTAAGCCCATCATGGGAATTACACTGAGAAAATCATGGGCCTTTCCTTTGTCATTACTTAAACTCACCATCCCTTTACCATTGATTTTACCTAGTTCATCATTTCCAAAGGTCACATTTCCTGTTTTTCTTTTACTTATAGACATAAACTTATCCTTGTCTCCAGTCATGTGCTTGGAACATCCACTGTCTATATACCAGGTGTCCTTTTGTTTTTGAGCTAAAAGTACTAGACCACAATTTTCACTATCTTTCTTTTTCCACGTGCTGACATTTTTAGCTAAGGGTTTTATCTTCGTATCTATTTTGTAATTCTTCATATAGCAGTTTGCAGCTTTGTGGCCGAAGTTATGACAGTTATAACATTCAAGCTCATTGTTCATTAGGTCAAAGTGATTGGTGCTACATTGTCTATTCATTGGCTACTTAGTTCTATGTTGTAAACATTGTTTATTTCTTGACCTCCTTAGTTGCATGTCTATAAACTTAATTTGACAATTTGCAATCTTATGACCAAAATTAGAATAGTAAAATAAGTTTCCATAGAAGAAATTTTGGTACCTGAAGAGTGGCCTTCTTCTTGGAAATTGTTGCTCCATCTTCTAACCTCTTTGTTTTTTATCAGGGATCATCTTGTCTTTATTATCTTTTGGTGATAGAGTACTCTCATGGTTTGATTGTCTACTGGATTGGAACTTGATCATATTTACTGGCTCTTTGCTTTCTGTCTCTTTTCTACTTGAACCACTTACATAGCCTAAACTGGTCTTCAACAAAGGAGATCTTTGCTTGTTCAGAATGTCATTTAGTTCTGCTGAGGCTTAAATTCTTGGAAGATTTTGGAGATAAAATGCTTTAAACTTCTCCATCTCTTTTCTGATTTTTACTACCTCTTCTTCCAAGGCTTCACATCTTTACTTCTTTTATGATAAATGTTGTCTCAGAATGTCCTCTATCTTCTTTGCCTCTTCTAACTCCACTTTTAGCAGGGCAAAGTCTTCAACAATTTTTTTTTCATTCTTTTCAAATGACATCAACAACTGTTTTTGTTTTCTATTCTTGAGTCTGAGTCTGTCAATCTCTTCTAAGGCACTGATTAGTTCACCTTCCATATCAACCACCGTTTATTCATCATTAACATCACTTCCTATTTTTTTATTATCATAATCCTCTTTGGCCATAAGCACAAAGTCATTAACATTATCTTCATAGGAAGAGTCACTATCTATGTTTTCTAAAGAGTCATCATTGTTTACACATAATCTTTTATTTTTACCAAATCTCCTGGGTTTGTACTTCTTTTCACCTTCATAATTCTGATCCTGCTTCTTGTGTGGACACTTAGATGAAAAGTGACATATATTTCCATAGTTAAAACACTTGAAAGACAACTTGCCTTGATACTTGCCTCATCCTTTCTTTAGTCTTATCACAAATTTTGCTTCAATTTCATTAGGCTTAGATTCCTCATTCTTATCTTCTTTAAAATAAGCTTCTCTAGTGTTGGATTTATCTTTACCTATTCTCATTTCATATGCAGTCAATGTTCCTAGAAGTTGATAAAAATACAAAGATTTTAGATCATTAAGTTCTTCTATAGTAGATACCTTTGGGTTGAACCTATCTGGCAGAGATCTCAAAATTTTCTGAACTAAGTAGGCTTCCTCAATTTTTTCACCAAGATCTTTCATTGCATTTACTAGTTCTTCAACTCTTAGAAAGTACTTCCCAATAGTTTCATCTTCTTTCATCTGTAGCTATTCAAACTGTACTCTGTAGGTTTGAAGCTTGGCATCCTTTACCTTCTCATTACCTTCATAACTTCTAATGAGTTTGTCCCACATGTCTTTGGCAGTTTCTAAATGCATAACTTTTACAAATTATGCTTCTACAAGCCCACTCAGAATAGCATTCATAGACTTAGCATTGAACCTGAATTATAGCATGTCATCCTTATCAGCTAGTATAACTGGCTTTACATAACTAATCTCTACCACATCCCAGACATCTACACCTAAATCCATTATGTAGGTTCTCATCCTAACTTTCCAGAAGGCAAAGTTTGTTCCATTGAACAAAGGGGACTTATTGGTTGAATTTCCTTCGTGGATTGACATATTTAAGCTTACTAATCTACATTTAAATAAAAGGAACTGAATCTAAAACCAATTGTTGGAAAACTAAGAGGGGGGTGAATAATTTGTTACTATGCTTAAACAATTATGCCCATTTAAAAACTCTTTACAGAACACTCAATGATGATCAAAATAAGGCAGGGAAGTAAGAAATAGAATATTCAACATCAAACACACACATGAAATATATAGAGACATATATTTCCTGAGGAAACCCATAAAGGGAAAAACTTCTTCTTCTTGATATGATAAGTAATCGTTGTTTTCTATACATTATCATTCTTATGAGCTCCAAATTTCTAAGCAACAACTTGCAAGTAGCAACTTGCTAAGAGCACCAACTCTCTAGTTTCTCTAGAACCCACTGTAAGGAAGAACCAACTCCTTGAGTGTTCCAACACCAACTAGATGGAAGCACCAACTTCTAGTCACACATGCACCAACCTGTATAAAAGAGAACAATAGTTCTCCCTTGCACCACCCTACCACCCTGGTTTTTCTGGCTACAACCAGATGGAGGCTACAACTCCCTGTGTTCAAGAACCCACTTAAAACTCTGATGACACCAGTCCTCCCTAGCACCTCCCTAGCACCCTGAAATATAAATATTTTCTTTCTTGAATTTATCACAGTGATACATCATTTATCTATGGTGTACCGGTCTCATTACCGTTCTTCTACACTGCTCTGCTCTGCCTTCTTTAGTGTCTCTCTGCACACCTCTTTTGCGCTTTCTGTTCTTTTGCATTTTATACTCTATGAGCCATATCACTTCTATGTGCTATTCCTGTGCATTCTCTTCACTGTGTCAATGTTCTACTCTACAAGTAGTTCACTGCATATCTTCCTCACAACTGCATAGCTAACACACAAACCCACTTTCAATTATCTTTTCTGCATGTTTTTTTCATGTCGATTCCTCTGCCTGATCATCATCACAACTCTTTCACTTCTCTGGTGGTTATACTTAGTGTGTTCATCATATGTAGGCATTATGATCAGATTCCTTAGCTTCTCTAGCTGTCGAAACTCTTCATCTTCTCTGTCAGTTATAGCTAGTCAATTATGGCTTCTTTGGCCTTTAAGCCCCTTCCCTCGCGTGACTACTAGTGGTGACCAAATGTTTATTCAAAAGGTGCTTCTTGATTTCTGTCTAGTGAGCGCTGGTTTTGTTTCACAATATGACCTTGGGCTATGTGATTCATGTGACCATGTGATTGTGGGCATGTTTATAGGCGGTTTGAGGGTAACCCGCTTTTCGCCCTACAATTCACTACAAGCCTCCATGCGTCCTTTCTAAAAAAACATGGTTTCAATTATGGCCCGTTCATGAAAAACTAAGGCCTGAGCATGTTCTAGCCCTACAATGGAGCATGGCTGTTGATCTCCAATCCCTTGGGATGATTCTCTGTCAACGACCGTTATTAGCCTTCCTTTCCTATCTTTCATGTGCAATCTAAGCAATAAAGTTCACGCATATTCAATCCCCGCAATGTGACGAGACCGTTGATCTTACAATCTTGATGGTGCTTCTGAACGGATGGTTCATATCTATCCTATCAAGTATGTGGACCAGATCTCACCTTCCTAAATAAACGACTGAGATTTACTTCGTGATCCAGGCTTCGAGACTTTCAAATCTCAAACCTTGTTGCTGCTGATTGGATATCTTCTGGAATGGAAGATTTGCTGACATCTGTCGTCTTCAATCAATGGATCTGCCTTCTTTCCTTTGTCCATGCATGATCCTTAGCCTCAACGATAAGGTGAAATGTGGCCTACCAAACCAACAGATGAGACTGATTTCTCCTTTTAGGATTTGGGAGTATCGATTCTCAAACTCTACTCTCTCCCAGAGCATTTCACCTGAAGTCCACGATCCAATGACGCATGTCCTCTTTTAATCCAATGTCTATCCTCCACTTCGGGACTTTAGCCTTTGAAAATATAAAAAATTTCTCCTTTGCATTTTCTTAGAGAAGTTTCACCCGGAGTTCATGATCCATTGACATGTATCCTGCTACATGATCAACGATTGAGAATACACCCGAAGTGATATTTAGATAGGATGAATCGTATCCACTTCGGGTCTTTGGCATTCGGGACTTTGAGTCTTTGGGCGAGTACTGGTGGTAAAAATCTTGAAGAAAAACTCCCGTAGCGATGTAACTCTTGCGTCACTTGATGAGGATTCACAAGCTGGACAACTACCACGTGTCACTCAGATTTGTGATTTCCACGTACCTGAAATGTCGAATCAACTTGACACTTGTCATTTTCTGATTGTGCCACATGTCCTTGTTGATGTGGTATGCCATGTGTCCTTGTTGATGTGGTCTGCTGACGTTGTATGCCACATGTCCTTGAGGATGAGATTTGTTGACGTAATATACTGACGTAGATCTCCCTGATCTAACGATCATTTTTGATCTCTAGATCTGACAGGTGATGAAAATTCACATTTCGGGAATTTCAAATCTCAAACTTTCCTGAGTGTAACCTCCTTGCATATTTATATCCGAAGTCAATATTGTTCGCTTGATCAGGATATTGGAACAACGGCTCGATCTTTCTGCGATGCATCTTTTATAGCTTATCCTATCCTTCCACTTCAAAATTGATCCGACGACTGACAAAAATTTGCATTCCGGGAACTTCAAATCTCAAATTTTCTTGAGTGTAAACTCCTCGCATCTTTATATCCTAACTAAACGTTGTTCATCGATCATTTTATCATATCAATGGCTCTATGTTTATGCAAATTATTCCTGTCTGGACACTTATCCGACGACCACTGTTGCTCCTCCTCATGAGCTTACGATTTCTTCCAACTTACAAGGTTTTCTAAGTATTCAAAGGTTTCGGCCTCCGAACCTTGTCCTGCGGGTCTCATCTTTTCTATTCTTGTTTTTCATCGCTCCTGTTGTTCTTCCCATCAATGACAAGCACACACTTTCCTGTAAATAATGTCAACAATCTCCCCCTTTGGCATTGATGGAAACCCTAAAAGACTACGCTATTCTCCAACTATAGCATCCAAAACACTCCTTTTCTCCCCCTTTGACATCAATGTAAAAGAAAACATGCTCCCCCTAAGATATTGCAGTATGTTTTGGAGGTATCATATATTCAACCAATACATGCTCTCCCTGTCAAGATGGACTCTCTTCGGTTGATAATGGGTTCACGCCCAAATTCTCGCATAGATACAAAAAACTGATATTTTGCAAGCGGTTTAGTGAAGATATCAACAATATGATCTTTGGAAGGAATATAATGCAAAGAAACAACAATGTTGGTTAGTTGTTCCCTCAAGAAATTATACTTGATGGGTATATTCTTCGTCTTGGAGTGAAATGCAGGATTCTTGGACACACTGATTGCACTAGTATTATCACAATGAATTGGGATCGGTGCATTATATTTTACCTCCAAGTCTACAAGTGTCTGAATCATCCATAATACTTGGGTACAACAAGTGGCAACTGCAATGTACTCATCTTTTGTAGTCGATAAGGAAATGGAACCTTGCTTCTTTCTCAACCATGATACAAGGGAATCTCCTAAGAAGAATTCACCTCCACTGATGCTTTTCCTTTCATCTACACAGTTAGCCCAATCAGCATCTGAATAGACCGATAGTTGAAAATTCTGATTCCTAGGATACCATAGGCTGTAGTCCATTGTTCCTTTCAAGTATCTGAATATTCTTTTGGTAGCTAACAAAATAATCTATTTAGGTGCATCATGATACCTTCCTACCATTCCAACAACATGCATTATGTCTGGACGAGATGTTGTGATATACAATAAACTGCCTATCATAGACCAATATGAACTCTGATCAACATCAGGTGAATCATCATCCTTGCTTAACTCTTACATCCAATGACCATATGTGTGCTCATAGGTTAAGGATCTTCCATTTGAAACCTTTTCAACATTTCCCTTAGATATTTTTCTTGAGAAATAAATATTCCTTTAGACTTCTGAGTAGTTTGTAGACCAAGAAAAAATGACAGTTCCCCTATCATAGACATTTCAAATTCAAACTACATGGAAGAAGCAAACCATTGTACCAATCAAGCATTATTACTATCGAAGATGATGTCATCTACATAGACCAAAACAATGAGCAGATCATTACCCTTTGTTTTGATATATAGATTTCTGTCAACTATTCCTCTCTTGAACCCTTTGTCTTGGAGATACATATCCAGTCTGTAATACCAGGCACGAGGAGCTTGTTTCAACCTATATAAAGCTTTCTTAATCTTGCATACAAAGTCAATATTATTTGACAATTGGAAACCTTCTGGTTGTTCCATATAAACTTCTTCTTTTAGATCTTCATTTAGAAAAGTAGACTTGACATCCATTTGATATAATTTAAACTTCTTATGACAAGCATAGGCAAGAAACATTCTAATAGCTTCTAATCTTGCTAGAGACACAAATGTTTCATCAAACTCCAATGCTTCTATTTGATCATACCCTTTATAGACCAATCTGTCTTTATTCTTGACAATTTTTCCTTGTTCATTCATTTTATTTTTAAACACCCATTTGGAGCCAATAACATTCTTATCTATCGGTCTAGGAACAAGCTCCCAAGTATTTGTTTTGTCATTCTGATCCAGTTTCTCATTCATTGATTTAAACCAATTTACATCTTCACTGGCTTCATTGAATTTTTTGGGTTCCACCATGGATATGAAGGCTATATGTTATTTCTCAGTTTTTTTGATTATTCTTATCCTGGTTTGTACACATTTGTCTTTCTCAACAATTATCTAACTTGTAGGATGATTATTTTGAGTAATTCTAGAGGAAGAATTTGATGTTGTCTGCTGATTTGAGTCTCCCTGAGTATTTGCATATTCATATGACTTAGAGTCTTCTTGTTCTAATTATTAGACTTGTTTAGCTTCAACTTCACCTATATCCTTTGTTTTTGATTCAATATAGTTTACCTCTCTTACTGGGACTCCTTCATCAACTTTTATGTCAATACAATCAACCAATTTATGAAACTTCTTATTATAGCATCTGTATCCTTTACTCTTTGTAGCATACCCTAAGAAGATGCCTTCATCATCCCTATCATCATAATTTCCAAGGTTCTCATTATTATTATTTATGTAGCACTTACTTCCAAAGACTTTCAAGTGTTTGATTGTAGCAGGTCTTCCATGCCACAGTTCATAAGGTGTCTTGTCACTATGTGGTATGAGGTGAGATTTATAAAAATATGGATTGTTGTGTGTATTTCTTATACCGAGTAGGTTTGACCAATGTTCTTCTCATTCATCATTGACCTGGCCATTTGATGAACCGTTCTGTTTATCCTCTCAACTACTTCATTTTGTTGTGGGGTTCCTGGGATTGTGTATTCTCTTTTGATCCCATGTTTATCACATAACTCCTTGAAATCACTTGACATAAATTCTCCTCCTTTGTTTCATCTCACAACCTTTAATTTGTTGCCTGTTTGATTCTCAGTTAAATACTTAGATATTTTAAATTTCTCAAATGCTTCAACATTTTCTTTGAGGAAAGCAACCCAAGTGAGTCTGGAGTAATCATCAATGATCAACATGAAGTAGTTTTCCTTCCATGTTCCTTCCTGTCTTGATGGTCCACAAAGATCCATATGAAATAATTCGAGTGGTTTCTCTGTTGAAGTACAGTTCTTGGATTTAAATTGTGTCCTGGTTAACTTTCCTACTTGATAGGGTTTACACACAGAATCTTGTGGATTTGATATTCTTGGAAGATCTTTTACTGCCTCAATATTTTTGAGCTTGATTAAGTGGTCAAAGTTTAGATGTCCAAGTCTCCTATGCCATAAACAACTCTCATCATGCTTTCTTAGATGACACTCTTATCTATATTCTTTCAACACATATACATTATTATATGTTCTTATGCCTTTAGCCACCACTTGTCCTAAATTTACAGACTTTGTCTTAAAATCTTTGGAAGTGAACACCACTTCACATTCTCTGTCACATATTTGACTTAAACTGAGCAAATTATGTTTCAACCTATCTACAAGAAGGACATCCTGGCCTTTTCATTTTCCATTACTTAAACTCACCATCCCTTTACCGTTGATTTTACCTGGTTCATCATTTTCAAAGGTCACATTTCCTGTTTTGCCTTTACTTATAGACAAAAACTTATCCTTGTCTCTAGTCATGTGCTTGGAACATCCATTGTCTATATTCCAGGGGTCTTTTTGTTTTTGAGCTAAAAGTACTAGACCACAATTTTCACTATCTTTCTTTTTCCATGTGATGACATTTTTAGCTAAGGGTTTTATCTTTGTATCTGTTTTGTAATTATTCAGATAGAAGTTTGTAGCTTTGTGGCCGAACTTATGATAGTTATAACATTCAAGCTCATTGTTCGGTAGGTCAAAGTGATTGGTGCTACGCTGTGTATTCACTGGCTTCTTAGTTCTATGTTGTAAAGATTGTTTATTTATTGACCTCCTTAGTTGCATGTCTCTAAACTTAATTTGAGAATTTGCAATCTTATGACCAAAATTAGAATAGTAAAAGCAGTAGCCATAGAATACATTTTGGTATCTGAAGGGTAGCCTTCTTATTGTAAATTGTTGCTCCATCTTCTGACCTCTTTGTTTTTGATCAGGGATCATCTTGTCTTTATTAGATTTTGGTGACAGAGTACTCTCATGGTCTGCTTGTCTGCTGACTTGGAACTTGATCATCTTTATTGGCTCTTTACTTTCTGTCTCTTTGTTGCTTGAACCACTTACATTTCCTAAACCAGTATTCAACAAAGGAGATCTCTATTTGTTCAGAATGCCATTTAGTTATGCTAAGGCTTTAATGCTTGGAACATTTTGGAGATACAATGCTTTAAACTTCTACATCTCTTTTCTGTTTTTTACTAACTCTTCTTCCAAGGCTTCACACATTGCCTTATTTTATGATAACTGTTGTCTTAGAATGTCCTCTATCTTCTTTGCCTCTTCTAACTCCACTTTTAGCAGGGTAAAGTCTTCAAAAAGGTTTTTTTCATTCTTTTCAATCTTCATCAACAACTGTTTTTGTATTCTCTTCTTGAGTCTGAGTATGTCAATCTCTTCTAAGGCACTGATTAGTTCACCTTCCATATAAACCACAACTTATTCATAATTGACATCACTTCCTTTGTTTTTATTATCATAATCCTCTTTGTCCATAAGAACAAATTCATTAACCTTATCTTCACAGGAAGAGTCATCATTGTTTACACATAAGATTTTATTTTTACCAAATCTCCTGGGTTTGTACTTCTTTGCACCTTTAGAATTCTGATCCTGCTTATTGTGTGGACACTTAGATGCAAAGTGACCTATTTTTCCACAATTAAAACACTTGAAGGTAAACTTACCTTGATACTTTCCTGATCCTTTCTTTAGTTTTCTCATAATTTTTTCTTCAATTTCATCAGGCTCAGATTCCTCATTCTTATCTGCTTTAAAAGAAACTTATCTAGTGTTGGATTTATCTTTACCTATCCTCATTTCATATACAGACAATGTTCCTAGAAGTTGATCAAAAGCCAAATATTTTAGATCATTAAGTTCTTCTATAATAGATACCTTTGGGTTGAACCTATCTAGCAGAGATATCAAAATTTAATGAACTAAGTAGGTGTTATCACTCCAAGAAACTCTTCTAGGTTGTATCTCAAAGATGCCTAATAACTTAACTATTCTTGCAATTTTTCACTCAATGATGGGTAATGATTGGATCAAGATGAATATCTAACTTATTGGATTGTATATTCAAGAATTTATAGTCATACTCAAACAATGCAAGGCCTTCAAGAGATATAATCAGATAGGTTGTGTATCAAATAGAACATAAACTAATCATATCAACCAAATCATACATATATAAAACAATAGATATGATGGGTATAGAAACTAGTATAATAACTTATGATCCTTTGCTCAATAATCAGATAATGAGATGATAGTCAACAATGGATTATATAAACATAGACAAAGAACACCATTCACTCATAAGCATAGACAGAAAGGAAAAGGAAGATTTGACAATGTCAATGAAAGAAGCTTGCAGGTTGAATATATTAAAAAAAGGGTCTCTATTACAAATGTAGCATAGTAGAACTCAAAATCAAAACTTTAGTTCATACAATGTTCTTGGCTTTATAGCCTTTACAACAGATATCCATATCCTAGAAAACTGGATCAATTTTGCTTAAAATGGAATGTCAAAAACTGTTTCAAGAGAATAGGAAAATTTCCTATAAAATAGATCAAGTCCTTATCTCAAATGGTCTTCATGTCCTCATGATCTTCGATAGCTGCAGGAAGCCTTCTAAGGTAGATGGATACGTTCAAAGAATGCCACCTTGAGGACATGTCATTCTTTTGCCAAAAATAGACAAGAATCTCCATCATTTCCTTTTTGTTGGCACCTTCAAGGTTGTGATAGAGCACTAATAATGGTGTATTTAATTATTATCTATCATTTGAAACCGTCTTTGAGGCACCTGGATAAGGAAAACTGAGATATGTGAGAAAATAATGCCTCTCTTCCATGTCTGTGCTTTCGGTGGCTAGGAGAGGCAAAATTCGATCATGTTAGCCACCGGAAGATCTGCTTTCGATGGCTAAGGACAGTTGAAAAATATTTCCTAAGACATCGAAAGTTGTTTTAAAACTGGCTTTCAAAATTATAAAAATGCATTTCCTTCCATCTTTCTGATCTTCAATTATGCTCCTTTGGGGCTTCTGCAACTTCTGCAAGGTCCTCCAGATACAAGCAAGGTACCAACATCATTCATAGCCAATGTATAAATGAATTATTTGTGGCCTTTGGCCATAATTAGAGTATAGCTTTGTAGTTGGGATGTATGTAAAGAAGCACCATTGATGGAATTAGTAGAATGAGCAGTTGTATCAATGATCCAGGTGGATATCAGTGGCCACCCACCTTTTCCGACTAGCTCAAAATAGTTTTCTGGCAATTTTGGCAATTTACTATTTTTAGCAGGTTTTAACTTTTGGGGCCATTTTGAGGACCTAATTGAAGGTTTTTCGAGATAAAGGTTCTCAATGATATCCAAAGGAATGATTGAGCCCCCAAAATGAATCTCCTCGACAATACCTTTCCAACAAGCTATCATACACCTAAAACAGAGATTGTATGCAAAAGTTACGACCCCAGGAAGTTGATGTACTAACTTACCCAAACAGAGCCCACATGACTTTTGGCGCTTCATCTCCTAGGGTTAGGTTTTTGGATGTCTAGGTTTTTTGGAATTCCTATTTATTGTAAAAAGGCCTTCAGAGCCTCATTGTAATGATGTTATTGAGAATGCGAGTAGCCATCACATCTCTTCTCAGAGATAAGATGCCACCATTCTAGCGATTCTTTCACTGTATTTTTACAGTCTTTGTACATTTCTTTCATTAATAGAAATCGTGTATTACTATATATCTGTGTTTATGGTTGCATCTCTAATAAATTTCTGTTATATTATTGAATATCTGTGATATCTCTATGCATTTTTTTATTATATCTCTGATCTCATTTCGTGTCGAAAATAATCTAGATCAGTGGTATCAGAGCAGGCTGCTCTTGATCGTTTTTTCAGTGCAAGTCCCCGACGAGGTCTGAGTATAAAAAGTTGGGTCTTGAGCTTATCTCTCTTGAATAAAATCTCTCTCACACACCCAATAAACCCTCAATGGCAGAAGAAAATAAAAACGATGGAGTAGACGATCCTATCAATCTGTTTCTTGAGCAAACTCTGACACGACAGAGGAACAAAATGCCGGAGAATTTTGCCCACATCCTTAAATGTTTGCTGATAGAATCAGGCACATCTTCATCAAGAAACCACTTTGGAGGAATCTTTCCTTTCAAGGTACAAGTTAATTTTGATATTCCTGTATTTGAAGGACAAATAGATGCAGAAGCCCTAGAAAAATGGTTAACTCTGCTAGAAGGTTATTTCTCTGTTCACAATTTTTCTAACAAGAAAAGATCACCTTCACACTCCTTAAAGCTATCCCTCATGTCAAACATTGGTGGGAAACTTACTGAGAGCAAAGTTTCACAGAGGAGTCTGGAATATATGGGGTTGATCCCACTTGGGATTTTTTTGTGGATGCGGTAAAGGAACAATATTACCCTGTTGGCAACTATGAGAACCAGTACATGAGATGGACCACACTGTGGCAAGAGAGGGGCCAAGAAGTTCCATAGTTCACCAATACCTTCCATACCTTGTGCACCAAGCTGGGTATCAAAGACTCCGAGCAAAATTTGGTTTTGAAATACCATGGGGCTCTACACAGATACATCTAGACTGAAATGGATTTTCTGGACATCTCATCACTCAATGCTGCTTATCGATATGCTATTAAAATTGAGCAGAAATTTAAGCACCAGAACAAACAAGAATTCAGGTCTGCAAATCTGCAACAACCAAAGTATGACAAAGACGACCCTAACAAACAGCCTCCCAAAAACCCATCCAAGACACAGGAAAAGAAGGGTCATGGGAATACAAAGAAGGACACTAGAAAATGGTGTGATTTCCACAAAATACCCTGGCACAACACCGATGAATGTCGCTCAAAATAGTCATTGGTAGTCGAGATCAAAACAAGGAGCCGAACCCTGATTCAGAATCTGATTATGAAAATACTGGTAAAGGACAGTTCATTGACGCAGACCCCACTGCTATTGTCGCGACCACAACAATTGAACCAGAAGAACCAACAAATCTTGAAGAGGGGGAGTTCCTTTTTCATTCAAAGATGTGGGTGAAGGGGACCCTGTTGCATTTTATTGTTGATAGCGGAAGCCAGAAAAACCTCATCTCAGCAGAGGTCGTCAAACAGTGGGATTTTCGACAACACCACACCTGTAGCCATACAACATCGGGTGGCTTCGGCAAGGACGAGATCTCCGTGTCAGCCAACAGTTCCGATTGTCATACGACATCCAACCCTTCAAGGATGAGGTATTATGTGATGTTGCCCCACTGGATGTCTGTGATGTTCTGTTGGGACAACCATATATGTGGAGACACCATGTTGTTTATGAGTCTCGACCCCGTAGTGTCATTGTTACTTTGGGGGGTCATCTCTACAGAATACCAGAGGTAGTTCCAACTATTGTTCCACCTAAAAAGTGTCACAAGGTAGTATCTCATACTGCAAAATTCAGCTTCTTCACAATCTGTTCAAAAGGGGAACATAAGGACATTGCAACCACTACATCCTCGCCCCCTGCACCTTCTATCCAATAGAAACAGGTCGATAAGGTTGCAACAAAGTGCAAAGAATCCTTCTGCACACCTTCCTCTCATGTAGCTCAACTTTTTGAACAACCTCAACTTCAACAGGTTCATGACAGACTTCCACAAACTAAGCAGCCGGACATCTCCACCAATACAAACAACTCACCAAGATGCAGATACAACAAATGATTTTCCCTCTCCCCTAGGAACTCAGAACAATGGACACCATTTCTTCCTAAGGAGGGAGGATTGATCCAGGTGGATATCAGTGCCCACCCACCTTTTTCGACAGGCTCAAAACAGTTTTCTGGCAATTTTGGCAATTTACTATTTTTAGGAGGTTTTAACTTCCGAGGCCATTTTAAGGGCCTAAGTGAAGGTTTTTCAAGATCTAGATTCTAAATGATATCTGAAAGAACTATTGAGCCCAAAAAATGAATCTCCTCGATGACACCTTTCCAACGAGCTATCATACACCTAAAACAGAGATCGTATGCAAAAGTTACGACCCCGAGAAGTTGATGTACTAACTTATCCAAATGGGGCCCACATGACTTTTGGTGATTCATCTCCTAGGGTTAGTTTTTTGGATGTCTAGGGTTTTTGGCATTCCTGTTTATTGTAAAAATTCCTTTAGAGCCTCATTTTAATGATGTTCTTGCGAATGCGAGTAGCCATCACATCTCTTCTCAGAGATAAGCTGCCACCATTCTAGCGAGTCTTTCACTCTGTATTTTTACAGTCTCTGTACATTTATTTCATTAATAGAAATCATGTATTACTGTATATCTATGTTTATGGTTGCATCTCTGATACATTTCTATTATATTATTGAATATCTATGACATCTCTATGCATTTGTTTATTATATCTGATCTCATTTCGTGCCGAAAATAATTTGGATCAATAAAATAGAACAGAATTTTAAGAACTCATAAATTCAATAGAAGTATTATCATTCATTTCTTTACTTAGTCTGTGAGACTGGAGCCATTATTGCTTCAATATCCCATATGAATACTTCAGGACCAAGACCCCCCGAGGCAACGATATTTCTATTTTTGATGCTGCTGTAAGACATGTCACATAATCAAAATGTTGATGAAGAGTTCTGGTAAAAACACCATCAGAGAAAAGACACCAGGTCTTAAGTATAGTGTCTAAAGAATAAGAAACAAGTATCTCTCCTGTGAGGATCACATCATTTACCCAGTCAACATGGGATTCAAATGTTACATTGCAAACAACAAAATTGTTGACCAACTCCCATCGTTTTAGCATGCCATCTCGGCTACCACAGTACAATAGAAAAAAAATCATTGCCACCGAGCATATAACTTTGACATCACCAAGAAATTGATCA
>ML811367.1:51973-67688 GCA_009831015.1 Picea engelmannii | reverse complement strand
TCCTTGTTCATTCATTTTATTTTTAAACACCCATTTGGAGCCAATAACATTCTTATCTATCGGTCTAGGAACAAGCTCCCAAGTATTTGTTTTGTCATTCTGATCCAGTTTCTCATTCATTGATTTAAACCAATTTACATCTTCACTGGCTTCATTGAATTTTTTGGGTTCCACCATGGATATGAAGGCTATATGTTATTTCTCAGTTTTTTTGATTATTCTTATCCTGGTTTGTACACATTTGTCTTTCTCAACAATTATCTAACTTGTAGGATGATTATTTTGAGTAATTCTAGAGGAAGAATTTGATGTTGTCTGCTGATTTGAGTCTCCCTGAGTATTTGCATATTCATATGACTTAGAGTCTTCTTGTTCTAATTATTAGACTTGTTTAGCTTCAACTTCACCTATATCCTTTGTTTTTGATTCAATATAGTTTACCTCTCTTACTGGGACTCCTTCATCAACTTTTATGTCAATACAATCAACCAATTTATGAAACTTCTTATTATAGCATCTGTATCCTTTACTCTTTGTAGCATACCCTAAGAAGATGCCTTCATCATCCCTATCATCATAATTTCCAAGGTTCTCATTATTATTATTTATGTAGCACTTACTTCCAAAGACTTTCAAGTGTTTGATTGTAGCAGGTCTTCCATGCCACAGTTCATAAGGTGTCTTGTCACTATGTGGTATGAGGTGAGATTTATAAAAATATGGATTGTTGTGTGTATTTCTTATACCGAGTAGGTTTGACCAATGTTCTTCTCATTCATCATTGACCTGGCCATTTGATGAACCGTTCTGTTTATCCTCTCAACTACTTCATTTTGTTGTGGGGTTCCTGGGATTGTGTATTCTCTTTTGATCCCATGTTTATCACATAACTCCTTGAAATCACTTGACATAAATTCTCCTCCTTTGTTTCATCTCACAACCTTTAATTTGTTGCCTGTTTGATTCTCAGTTAAATACTTAGATATTTTAAATTTCTCAAATGCTTCAACATTTTCTTTGAGGAAAGCAACCCAAGTGAGTCTGGAGTAATCATCAATGATCAACATGAAGTAGTTTTCCTTCCATGTTCCTTCCTGTCTTGATGGTCCACAAAGATCCATATGAAATAATTCGAGTGGTTTCTCTGTTGAAGTACAGTTCTTGGATTTAAATTGTGTCCTGGTTAACTTTCCTACTTGATAGGGTTTACACACAGAATCTTGTGGATTTGATATTCTTGGAAGATCTTTTACTGCCTCAATATTTTTGAGCTTGATTAAGTGGTCAAAGTTTAGATGTCCAAGTCTCCTATGCCATAAACAACTCTCATCATGCTTTCTTAGATGACACTCTTATCTATATTCTTTCAACACATATACATTATTATATGTTCTTATGCCTTTAGCCACCACTTGTCCTAAATTTACAGACTTTGTCTTAAAATCTTTGGAAGTG
Source organism: Picea engelmannii (assembly GCA_009831015.1). NCBI lineage: Eukaryota > Viridiplantae > Streptophyta > Pinopsida > Pinales > Pinaceae > Picea > Picea engelmannii. Next base: position 66,233 of record ML811367.1, on the reverse strand, counting down.
AACACCACTTCACATTCTCTGTCACATATTTGACTTAAACTGAGCAAATTATGTTTCAACCTATCTACAAGAAGGACATCCTGGCCTTTTCATTTTCCATTACTTAAACTCACCATCCCTTTACCGTTGATTTTACCTGGTTCATCATTTTCAAAGGTCACATTTCCTGTTTTGCCTTTACTTATAGACAAAAACTTATCCTTGTCTCTAGTCATGTGCTTGGAACATCCATTGTCTATATTCCAGGGGTCTTTTTGTTTTTGAGCTAAAAGTACTAGACCACAATTTTCACTATCTTTCTTTTTCCATGTGATGACATTTTTAGCTAAGGGTTTTATCTTTGTATCTGTTTTGTAATTATTCAGATAGAAGTTTGTAGCTTTGTGGCCGAACTTATGATAGTTATAACATTCAAGCTCATTGTTCGGTAGGTCAAAGTGATTGGTGCTACGCTGTGTATTCACTGGCTTCTTAGTTCTATGTTGTAAAGATTGTTTATTTATTGACCTCCTTAGTTGCATGTCTCTAAACTTAATTTGAGAATTTGCAATCTTATGACCAAAATTAGAATAGTAAAAGCAGTAGCCATAGAATACATTTTGGTATCTGAAGGGTAGCCTTCTTATTGTAAATTGTTGCTCCATCTTCTGACCTCTTTGTTTTTGATCAGGGATCATCTTGTCTTTATTAGATTTTGGTGACAGAGTACTCTCATGGTCTGCTTGTCTGCTGACTTGGAACTTGATCATCTTTATTGGCTCTTTACTTTCTGTCTCTTTGTTGCTTGAACCACTTACATTTCCTAAACCAGTATTCAACAAAGGAGATCTCTATTTGTTCAGAATGCCATTTAGTTATGCTAAGGCTTTAATGCTTGGAACATTTTGGAGATACAATGCTTTAAACTTCTACATCTCTTTTCTGTTTTTTACTAACTCTTCTTCCAAGGCTTCACACATTGCCTTATTTTATGATAACTGTTGTCTTAGAATGTCCTCTATCTTCTTTGCCTCTTCTAACTCCACTTTTAGCAGGGTAAAGTCTTCAAAAAGGTTTTTTTCATTCTTTTCAATCTTCATCAACAACTGTTTTTGTATTCTCTTCTTGAGTCTGAGTATGTCAATCTCTTCTAAGGCACTGATTAGTTCACCTTCCATATAAACCACAACTTATTCATAATTGACATCACTTCCTTTGTTTTTATTATCATAATCCTCTTTGTCCATAAGAACAAATTCATTAACCTTATCTTCACAGGAAGAGTCATCATTGTTTACACATAAGATTTTATTTTTACCAAATCTCCTGGGTTTGTACTTCTTTGCACCTTTAGAATTCTGATCCTGCTTATTGTGTGGACACTTAGATGCAAAGTGACCTATTTTTCCACAATTAAAACACTTGAAGGTAAACTTACCTTGATACTTTCCTGATCCTTTCTTTAGTTTTCTCATAATTTTTTCTTCAATTTCATCAGGCTCAGATTCCTCATTCTTATCTGCTTTAAAAGAAACTTATCTAGTGTTGGATTTATCTTTACCTATCCTCATTTCATATACAGACAATGTTCCTAGAAGTTGATCAAAAGCCAAATATTTTAGATCATTAAGTTCTTCTATAATAGATACCTTTGGGTTGAACCTATCTAGCAGAGATATCAAAATTTAATGAACTAAGTAGGTGTTATCACTCCAAGAAACTCTTCTAGGTTGTATCTCAAAGATGCCTAATAACTTAACTATTCTTGCAATTTTTCACTCAATGATGGGTAATGATTGGATCAAGATGAATATCTAACTTATTGGATTGTATATTCAAGAATTTATAGTCATACTCAAACAATGCAAGGCCTTCAAGAGATATAATCAGATAGGTTGTGTATCAAATAGAACATAAACTAATCATATCAACCAAATCATACATATATAAAACAATAGATATGATGGGTATAGAAACTAGTATAATAACTTATGATCCTTTGCTCAATAATCAGATAATGAGATGATAGTCAACAATGGATTATATAAACATAGACAAAGAACACCATTCACTCATAAGCATAGACAGAAAGGAAAAGGAAGATTTGACAATGTCAATGAAAGAAGCTTGCAGGTTGAATATATTAAAAAAAGGGTCTCTATTACAAATGTAGCATAGTAGAACTCAAAATCAAAACTTTAGTTCATACAATGTTCTTGGCTTTATAGCCTTTACAACAGATATCCATATCCTAGAAAACTGGATCAATTTTGCTTAAAATGGAATGTCAAAAACTGTTTCAAGAGAATAGGAAAATTTCCTATAAAATAGATCAAGTCCTTATCTCAAATGGTCTTCATGTCCTCATGATCTTCGATAGCTGCAGGAAGCCTTCTAAGGTAGATGGATACGTTCAAAGAATGCCACCTTGAGGACATGTCATTCTTTTGCCAAAAATAGACAAGAATCTCCATCATTTCCTTTTTGTTGGCACCTTCAAGGTTGTGATAGAGCACTAATAATGGTGTATTTAATTATTATCTATCATTTGAAACCGTCTTTGAGGCACCTGGATAAGGAAAACTGAGATATGTGAGAAAATAATGCCTCTCTTCCATGTCTGTGCTTTCGGTGGCTAGGAGAGGCAAAATTCGATCATGTTAGCCACCGGAAGATCTGCTTTCGATGGCTAAGGACAGTTGAAAAATATTTCCTAAGACATCGAAAGTTGTTTTAAAACTGGCTTTCAAAATTATAAAAATGCATTTCCTTCCATCTTTCTGATCTTCAATTATGCTCCTTTGGGGCTTCTGCAACTTCTGCAAGGTCCTCCAGATACAAGCAAGGTACCAACATCATTCATAGCCAATGTATAAATGAATTATTTGTGGCCTTTGGCCATAATTAGAGTATAGCTTTGTAGTTGGGATGTATGTAAAGAAGCACCATTGATGGAATTAGTAGAATGAGCAGTTGTATCAATGATCCAGGTGGATATCAGTGGCCACCCACCTTTTCCGACTAGCTCAAAATAGTTTTCTGGCAATTTTGGCAATTTACTATTTTTAGCAGGTTTTAACTTTTGGGGCCATTTTGAGGACCTAATTGAAGGTTTTTCGAGATAAAGGTTCTCAATGATATCCAAAGGAATGATTGAGCCCCCAAAATGAATCTCCTCGACAATACCTTTCCAACAAGCTATCATACACCTAAAACAGAGATTGTATGCAAAAGTTACGACCCCAGGAAGTTGATGTACTAACTTACCCAAACAGAGCCCACATGACTTTTGGCGCTTCATCTCCTAGGGTTAGGTTTTTGGATGTCTAGGTTTTTTGGAATTCCTATTTATTGTAAAAAGGCCTTCAGAGCCTCATTGTAATGATGTTATTGAGAATGCGAGTAGCCATCACATCTCTTCTCAGAGATAAGATGCCACCATTCTAGCGATTCTTTCACTGTATTTTTACAGTCTTTGTACATTTCTTTCATTAATAGAAATCGTGTATTACTATATATCTGTGTTTATGGTTGCATCTCTAATAAATTTCTGTTATATTATTGAATATCTGTGATATCTCTATGCATTTTTTTATTATATCTCTGATCTCATTTCGTGTCGAAAATAATCTAGATCAGTGGTATCAGAGCAGGCTGCTCTTGATCGTTTTTTCAGTGCAAGTCCCCGACGAGGTCTGAGTATAAAAAGTTGGGTCTTGAGCTTATCTCTCTTGAATAAAATCTCTCTCACACACCCAATAAACCCTCAATGGCAGAAGAAAATAAAAACGATGGAGTAGACGATCCTATCAATCTGTTTCTTGAGCAAACTCTGACACGACAGAGGAACAAAATGCCGGAGAATTTTGCCCACATCCTTAAATGTTTGCTGATAGAATCAGGCACATCTTCATCAAGAAACCACTTTGGAGGAATCTTTCCTTTCAAGGTACAAGTTAATTTTGATATTCCTGTATTTGAAGGACAAATAGATGCAGAAGCCCTAGAAAAATGGTTAACTCTGCTAGAAGGTTATTTCTCTGTTCACAATTTTTCTAACAAGAAAAGATCACCTTCACACTCCTTAAAGCTATCCCTCATGTCAAACATTGGTGGGAAACTTACTGAGAGCAAAGTTTCACAGAGGAGTCTGGAATATATGGGGTTGATCCCACTTGGGATTTTTTTGTGGATGCGGTAAAGGAACAATATTACCCTGTTGGCAACTATGAGAACCAGTACATGAGATGGACCACACTGTGGCAAGAGAGGGGCCAAGAAGTTCCAAAGTTCACCAATACCTTCCATACCTTGTGCACCAAGCTGGGTATCAAAGACTCCGAGCGAAATTTGGTTTTGAAATACCGTGGGGCTATACACAGATACATCTAGACTGAAATGGATTTTCTGGACATCTCATCACTCAATGTTGCTTATCGATATGCTATTAAAATTGAGCAGAAATTTAAGCACCAGAACAAACAAGAATTCAGGTCTGTAAATCTGCAACAACCAAAGTATGACAAAGACGGCCCTAACAAACAGCCTCCCAAAAACCCATCCAAGACACAGGAAAAGAAGGGTCATGGGAATACAAAGAAGGACACCAGAAAATGGTGTGATTTCCACAAAATCCCCTGGCACAACACCGATGAATGTCGCTCAAAATAGTCATTGGTAGTCGAGATCAAAACAAGGAGCCGAACCCTGATTCAGAATCTGATTCTGAAAATACTCGTAAAGGACAGGTCATTGACGCAGACCCCACTGCTATTGTCGCGACCAAAACAATTGAACCAGAAGAACCAACAAATCCTGAAGAGGGGGAGTTCCTTTTTCATTCAAAGATGTGGGTGAAGGGGATCCTATTGCATTTTATTGTTGATAGCGGAAGCCAGAAAAACCTCATCTCAGCAGAGGTCGTCAAACAGTGGGATTTTCGACAACACCACACCTGTAGCCATACAACATCGGGTGGCTTCGGCAAGGACGAGATCTCCATGTCAACCAACAGTGCCGATTGTCATACGAAATCCAACCCTTCAAGGATGAGGTATTATGTGATGTTGCCCCACTGGATGTCTGTGATGTTCTGTTGGGACAACCATATATGTGGAGACACCATGTTGTTTATGAGTCTCGACCCTGTAGTGTCATTGTTACTTTGGGGGGTCATCTCTACAGAATACCAGAGGTAGTTCCAACTATTGTTCCACCTAAAAAGTGTCACAAGGTAGTATCTCATACTGCAAAATTCAGCTTCTTCACAATCTGTTCAAAAGGGGAACAGAAGGACATTGCAACCACTACAGCCTCGCCCCCTGCACCTTCTATCCAATAGAAACAAGTCGATAAGGTTGCAACAAAGCGCAAATAATCCTTCTGCACACCTTCCTCTCATGTAGCTCAACTTTTTGAACAACCTCAACTTCAACAGGTTCATGACAGACTTCCACAAACTAAGCAGCCGAACATCTCCACCAATACAAACAACTCACCAAGATGCAGATCCAACAAATGATTCTCCCTCTCCCCTGGGAACTCAACACAATGGAAACCATTTCTTCCTAAGGAAGGAGGATTGATACAGGTGGATATCGGTTCCCACCCACCTTTTTCGACAGGCTCAAAACAGTTTTCTGGCAATTTTGGCAATTTACTATTTTTAGCAGGTTTTAACTTCCGAGGCCATTTTAAGGGCCTAAGTGAAGGTTTTTCGAGATATAGATTCTAAATGATATCTGAAAGAACTATTGATCCCAAAAAATGAATCTCCTCGATGACACCTTTCCAACGAGCTATCATACACCTAAAACAGAGATCGTATGCAAAAGTTACGACCCCGAGAAGTTGATGTACTAACTTACCCAAACGGGGCCCACATGAATTTTGGTGATTCATCTCCTAGGGTTAGTTTTTTGGATGTCTAGGGTTTTTGGCATTCCTGTTTATTTTAAAAATTCCTTTAGAACCTCATTTTAATGATGTTCTTGCGAATGCGAGTAGCCATCACATCTCTTCTCAGAGATAAGCTGCCACCATTCTAGCGAGTCTTTCACTCTGTGTTTTTACAGTCTCTGTACATTTCTTTCATTAATAGAAATCATGTATTACTGTATATCTATGTTTATGGTTGCATCTCTGATACATTTCTATTATATTATTGAATATCTATGACATCTCTATGCATTTGTTTATTATATCTGATCTCATTTCGTGCCGAAAATAATTTGGATCAATAAAATAGAACAGAATTTTAAGAACTCATAAATTCAATAGAAGTATTATCATTCATTTCTTTACTTAGTCTGTGAGACTGGAGCCATTATTGCTTCAATATCCCATATGAATACTTCAGGACCAAGACCCCCCGAGGCAACGATATTTCTATTTTTGATGCTGCTGTAAGACATGTCACATAATCAAAATGTTGATGAAGAGTTCTGGTAAAAACACCATCAGAGAAAAGACACCAGGTCTTAAGTATAGTGTCTAAAGAATAAGAAACAAGTATCTCTCCTGTGAGGATCACATCATTTACCCAGTCAACATGGGATTCAAATGTTACATTGCAAACAACAAAATTGTTGACCAACTCCCATCGTTTTAGCATGCCATCTCGGCTACCACAGTACAATAGAAAAAAAATCATTGCCACCGAGCATATAACTTTGACATCACCAAGAAATTGATCATTGATCAATGTCTAGAATCATTTGCATCATTTAAAACATATGTTGACCGTTTCTCTCTTTGAGAATGGGATGAATTTGAAGTATTCCTTGTACTGCCCACACGGTGTATTGTAGAAACATCTAATCACATGCGGTCTAATGACTGTAAAAATTCATGCAAGGGACTGATCCCCTATTTCATGGGAGTTTAGGTATATATGCTTATAAGTATCAAATAAATTAATAATAGAAAAATACTCAATGCTTTGAATTATTGACTCGTGGCTTGAATGTGGCATTAACCTGTTAACTGATCATACAAATAAAAACTGTGAGTTAACCTGTAGCTTTGATAGGTTGTGTGGCATGTGAATTTGGTGCTTGTGTGTCGACTTGTGCTTCATAGCTTTGGTCATTTGCATCACTCTTCTTGACTCCTCACTTGTGTGTCGACTTATAACTTGCATAGTAGTGTAACTCATAGTTTGACTTGTGACTTGTCGCATAGCTTGACTCATAACTTGGAGTGCTAGGATTTAGTGTAGGTTTGGTGTGACATATGTGTTGGTTTATGCCTTGTGATTTGGGATATGGATTGGATTTACCATATAGTTGATACATGGTATTAGAATAGGATTAAAATAAGACATGTGCTTTTGGCATAGGGGCAGACCCAGGGTTCAATGCTACAAGAGAGCACCAATAAAACCCTAACTACAGACCCTTTCGGCAACACCTGCAAAGCAGATGAAGTCTCACCTGAGGTAGAGGCAGGGGTGGTTGTAGGAATCAAGTGTCTGTAACCTAAGCTGGGACATATATATGTGATTATATCGCTTATAGAGTACTTAACATCGATCATTCGTGAATATTCAACCCTTATTATACTTCACAAATAGGACAAAGCATCGCGACATTCATTTAGATCTGAAGGATTTCAGTACTTAACAACAGTAAAACATATCGGATCCAGTAGACCAGCACTAAGCATATTCATACATGTCAGATCTACATTCACATACATATAATAATGACGCAGATGCCACCTCTCTGTCTCGGCAGAGTCTCTGCGCTGACCTCCCGGTCTTAAGGATCGTTCTAACTTCACCTTCCCGAGCCAAATTAGCTCTTTTGATTCCCACTGGAATCTCTGTTAAAATCTGATCCACAGGTCCTTCTTGCCCTGTCACGGACTCTTCACATGGCCGCCACCTTTTCCCTCCTAAATGGAGTTCGTATTTCTACAACAGGAAATACAATGACCGGGCTTCGGGTTTTTTTGTTTCTTGATGTCGAGAACCTCTATTTCTCGCGATCTTCTGATCCCCAATATGCCAATTTTTCCGAAACGACTTTAACTTTAGTTAGCCCCCTGGGCTATACCTTTGGTCCACATGACCTTCCCTTATATGACCACCGTCCCTTTTTGGGTTTCACGGCTCAAGCACCCGACCTCTTGGTCTCTCGACTCTCGAAAAGCCAATCCCCGATATGCTGATACGGGTTATCTAGTCCGCAATCTAGATCTAGATCTCAGCCTTACAAAACATTAAAGGCCTACCTACTCTAATTCCTGCACAAAGGCACGACTTCACGACTCACCAACCTGAACATTTAATTACATTCAATCGAATCAAAATGAGGGTTGCACCTCTCTCTGCTTTGAATGCATGTGCTTGACGTGGCTGGCTGGCTGGATGACGTGAGATGATGCTCCTACATCATACTCCTCAGATGAAAAATTCATGAGCTCCTACTCATGAGCTTCCCCTCTCAACTGGGGAAATCCTCCTGGATCCCAAACAAATGTCTGGAGCTATTCATCCACTCCATATCCTTGCTGCTGTTGCTGCTTTTGCGTTGCTACTGTTGCTGCTTCTTCCTTTCTGCATAGCTCCTCCTTGCTGGTGGTTTCTGCTGACTCTAACATCATCTCTCTGATCTCTTCTATCACTTTGTCCAGCTGCTCCAGTGGCTGGCTGTGCTCATGCAGTCTCCTCAGTTGCAAAACGTTTTTGTGATTGGGCAGATCACTGTGATGTCCCATGCCATCCTCTTCATCTTCTGTGGCCTCAACCTTCCATGCTGCTGCAAAGTCCATCTTTGCAGTCTTCCCTCAACTGACCTGCTGTTTAGTCACCTTCTTTGACAATTTTTCTTCTGTCAGTCCTCCTGCTGGCTCTGGATTGTTCAGCCAATCCTCCAACATCTTCAACTCCATCTCCCATGGAGTGATTAATCTCCCTGCTTGCTCTTCGGCTTCTTTTGCTGCCAGCTTCAGTGCTGTAGATTCCTCCGCTTCCTAGCTGAAAGCATTGAGACACTCCTCAAAATGCTCATCTTCTTCTTTTTCTTGGGAAGCTTTAGATATCTACTCCAACTCCTCTTTGACAGTCTCAGCTAGCTATCCTTCTATTGTTGCTGCACCTGCAACACGGATTTTTGCCTCCCCTCGGGAAAATGGTAGGAATATATGAATTCCCCCAATCATTAGAAGGTCCATCAGATCCTCCTCTTTTGTTAGCTGCACCTGCTGTTCCAAATTCATCTTTGAATTTATGAGACCCTCAGATAGTCTCATCTGCTCATCCCTACCCACCTGGAAATATGGGATTTCTCTGCTACTCTCCTGGAAGCCTATGGAATAAACTGATCCCATCTATGTTCCCCTACCCACTTGGCAATCTGGAAACCTTTTACTACCCTCCTGGAAGTCTATGAGATCCCGCAGCGATCTCAATCCATTTCCCACCTGGAACTATGAAATTCCTTGGCTGTCCTCCTGACAGTCTGTGATATCCCACAACGATCTCATCTCTTTGCCCACCTGGCAATTTGGAATTTCCTCTCTGCCCTCCTAGCAGTTCTTGAGATCTTCAGCCGATCCCATTTCACTGAGATCTCTCCCAGTCTCCGATTCACATATCTGAATTTCATTTTCTTCTCGACCATTGAGGCTTTCCGCATACCTCAACCATCCTCTTATTATCCTACGCTATCTTATGACCATCAACTACTTGACTGGCCATTTTACCTTCAGCTTCCTCATGGGCCATTCATACACCCACCTTGTCTTGGATTTCTGCTGTATCTCTGGTGCAAGTTCATCCATCCTCACGTTCTGCTGCATCCACAATGTAAGATTTTCTATTTCTTTCCTTATATCAGTGATCTCTTCATCTATATCTTCTTTACTCACCAACTCCTGGTTCTTCCTTCCAACATACCTACGGCCTTTAGTAGCCATCTTGTTGTCCCTATCTGTTCTCCTGGCAAACCTGCTGCTGTCACTCTGCACCCCGAGTGTTTACAGCTTCATCCTACAGTCCTCTTGACTGTCTTCTTGATTGCTACCTACCCGCGAACAATCACCACAAAGTCTCCAACAACCCTATCTTCTTTTAATTTCTCCTTCTATCTGCAATATACAAACAGAATCTGAGCTCTGATACCAACTGACGCATACGCCACCTCTCTGCCTCGACAAAGTCTCTGCGCTGACCTCCCGGTCTTAAGGATCATTCTAACTTCACCTTCCCAAGCCAAATTAGCTCTTTCGATTCCCACTGGAATATTTGTTAAAATCTGATCCACAGGTCCTTCTTTCCCTGTCACGGCCTCTTCACACGACCGCCGCCTTTTCCATCCTAAATGGAGTTTGTATTTCTACAACAGGAAATACAATGATCGAGCTTCAGGGTTTTCTGTTTCCTGATGTCGAGAACCTCTATTTCTTGTGATCTTTTGATCCTCTATATGCCGATTTTCCAAAATGAATTTAACTTAAGTTAGCCCCCTGGGTTATACCTTTGGTCCACATGAACTCCCCTTATATGACCACAGTCCCTTTTGGGGTTTCGTGACTCAAGCGCCTGACCTCTTGGTCTCTTGACTCCCGAAAAGCCGATCCCTGATATGTCGATATGGGAACGCTCCTTCTCTTGTCAGTGCCCTCCACGCGTGACCACCAGCTAGGCTTAGCACTAGCACTTCTCGCCTTTCGCCACTTCATGAGTTCAAAGGTTGAACTCCTGTGCTTTTATCTCGCGACTCTCCAAGACCCGAGAAGTCCACGGAGTGTTGACTCCTTCCAAAATGTGACGTGCGTCTGCATGTCTATCCTTTGGTCCCACAATGTGGTTCTACCACGTGTCTCTCATGCCTACCTTCGACACTTCGTGATTTCTCTTCCCAAGCAATGCTTCCTTCGTATCCTCGACACCCGAGTGCCGAGATCCTGAAATCCTCAATACTCCTTATTGCCACTCGCGAATTTGGGACTTTTGATGTCGAGACGAGGCCCTCTCAACCTCTGAACCCCCAAAACGCAAAAATGCGATGGGGCTCTACCTCTGATCCAATGGTCCTCCCACGAACTGGATCCAACGACTATCCGCACTCCTCGCTTCTCGCGACTTCGCGACTTGGAGCACCCAATGCTTGGGCTCTCACCCTGTGAACCTCCGAGTTCGTGAGATCCTTAGATCTCTGCCACCTGTCCTCCTCAAATGGACAACTCTGATCAATTTGCTGTTTCGAGACCTTTAATATCAAGAGTCCAGACCTTCATCCTCTGGACTCCCGAAATCCCAAATGATGATATCCCGATACGATCTCCTTCTCGGGACTTCACTTCTTCTCACGAGGATTTAAACCTCGAGTTCCTTTCCATAGATCCGATGGCTATCGGTCCATGTACCTAGACCTGACAACTCAGACCTGTTCTCCCACTGCGCCTTTTCTACGATGCCTTGACACGAATCCATGGTCCAGATCTTTTCAGCTGATCCAACGACAACTGTGCTCCTCCTGAGCTTCTACACATTCTTCCCAGACTTGGAAGAATTCTAATTTCTCAAAGGCCTCAATCGTTTTTTTGTCCCTATGATTTCTTGCAACCTCTGTGCGTAAACGAACTCGCCTATGTGTATGAAGATGCGGTTCCTCCTGAGCTTTAGAAAACTCTGGACTCTTCTCGAGAGTTCTCTGGCCTCTGCACTCCTTGCAGCTATGCCTTCATGCACTTAAAGTGCTACTCCTCCTGATCTTTCACCTCGGAATCCTTGAAGGATTCTAACTTCTGCGTCTCTACAGAGTCTCTGCACACATAAAGCATTATCCGTCCTAAGCTTTTCTTCTCACCCAGACTTCTAAGGAAACAGTTCCTTCTCCTTTCTCCTCCTGCTAGGAATAATGATGCCCTCCTGGCTATTCTTCTACTCAAGAAACCTCTTGTTGAGTCTTTTAGGGTATTCAGTAACCATGTGAAGATCCCTCTTCTTGGACTCTTCTTCAAATCCAAAACTCAAAAGAGTTCTTTTCTCTTGTGCCTATCTACACATCTACTCAATGCCCACCTGGTAGAGTATCTTCTTACAGAACATCCAGTAGTTCTGTCTTCTGTGTCCTCCTTACACCTGCTCAATGCCCACCTGGTAGAGCTCTCAGAATCTTTAGTGATTCTAGTCCTTCTTGAACTCACAACAGAGTTCTCCTTCTGTGCACTCCTTGCACTGGCTCGATTCCCTCTTGGCATAGATTCACATAATTCCTCAGAGATTATGTCTGCAATTATGTTTTCTCATACACAGCCTTGCCTCCAAGGTATTCAAAAACATTGAGGTCTTCCTCTGAGTTAATGATTCCAGTTCTTGTGCCCACCTGGCACGCCTTTGTCTGAACCTGCATAATTCAAAAGTGCATCTATGCATCGGTATCTAGAGTCTGTAGTACTCTGTCATGCCCTCCTGGCATGAAACCTCAAAGACCTTCACCTGAAATCAAAACAACTCCTACAAATGCACAATCACAACATACATTCACAACATATAATGAACACTCACAGACATTCATTTAACACCAGAAATATGTGCAGGAAAAACTGTTGTTTGTATTAAAATGGAAAATGCCTGTATTTACAAGGTGTTCCTGAGCACATCCTGTAACAAGGTCTTGGCTCTTCTCTCCTGAGTATTCTATTATAACTCTCCCTATTACAAAAATGAGACCCATTCGATCTTTTACCTTGAGGGGCTCCTCAAGCTCTTCCCTCCAATCTACCTACCCTATTCAATTACATTGAATGGGTTGTATAGTCTGCAATCCAGATCTAGATCTCATCCTTACAAAACATTAAAGGCCTACCTACTCTAATGCATGCACAAAGGCATGTCTTCACGGCTCACCAACCTGAACATTTAATTAAATTCATTTAATTACATTCAATAGAATCAAAACGAGGGCTGCACCTCTCTTCACTTTGAATGCATGCGCTTGACATGGCTGGTTGGTTGGCTGATGTGACATGATACTCTTGCATCAAAGAAGCACAAATCATAAATATATATATCTAAATATATCTAAGCACTTAGAAAATAATCACATCAATGCATCAGAACAAGGCACAAAGAAGACAACATAGGATTTACGTGGTTCAACCCCACCCTGGGGCTACGTCCACCAACTCTTCTTCTCTATTATCGTCGGCCAAGCAGTTACAAGCACAAAGTCACCAAACCCTATTGCGCACAGGACAAAAGATCTGAGCAGATCACTAGATCCTTATCCCTTGCATTATAGCACAAAGCCTTCTACAACTTCTTACAATAACTTGCACTCAGCTTCTGCAAGTCTCCTATAGGCACTAAGCTCTTACAGATCTTAATTTCACTTAACATACATCACATAGACATACTATTCGACTCTCTTCCCTTTTATTATATTTTCCTATCTTCTATTTATACATACAAAATGGGCCTAAGCATGGGTAAACCCATGGGCCGACATCCCTTTCCCATTACATATTCCCCAAAACCCAAAGAGGGACCCAAAAGTGGGCCAAGATTCTACAATCTTCGCTTCATCTGGCGCTCCATCTTCAACAGGTTGTCAAAGTCCCCAAAACAATCAAATATGACCAAGTGTTCCCAAAACTTGGTCAAGGGCCAACATGCCCCCAACACTCACCTGTGACTCGTCCCGAGTCACTCTGGTCTGAGCAATTATGCCTCTAACACCTTGAGCTTGGCTCAAGATGCTTCGACCTACCACAGTGCTACTACCTCTTTCTCAGTGAAATTATGGTTGAGTGAATCATTGGCTAGCCCTTATATATGTTGTTCTACTGTGATGATGACCTATTCTAGCTCGACTCCTTGGCTTTCAACTTCGGTGAACAGTTGGCATGCCTTCTCTTGCACTGGTTGAAGTTGTTTAGAGATTTCCATCACTTTAATTTGGATCATGTGGAATTGTTGCTGGGTTTTGCACTACTCATGAAACCTCTTCATCCTTTCGACTGGTGACAAGGCCTTCAACTGCGCCTGCAATGTATCTGCATGCTTCTTTGCTTCTTGGAGCTGCGACTTCAATGTTTGTAACTCTGGATTCTCCATGAGGTTTTCATAAGTTTTATCTCTCCTAGATCTCAACTGCTTGCACTCCAAGGCAATATATTTCATTCTTCCAACTAAACTGCGAGCAATTACCTTTCTTAGGTCTCTGATTTCTTGAGGAGTCTCAGGCATAGTGCGAAGTTCTAGGTTTGTGATGTGCTGCTGAAGCTACTGGATCACTTCTTCAAGCTGTGCCACCTGCTATGGAATTCA